>JACXGI010001526.1:62135-91182 GCA_016801175.1 Esox masquinongy
GGGGGGGGGGGGGGGCTGGTACAGAAGCCTCTGAATAAGGTCATGCACTGGGAGATGATCAAAGAGCTGGCAGGAGGACAGCAGCTCCAAGCCCGGCTACAGAGAGGTCACGAAAGGAGAAAAACAGAAGGGAGAAGGGTGCAGAGCCCACCAAGGAGTCGATGGCAAGAGCCCATACCTCCCAAACCACCACAAGGTGGCCGCCACAGGGACCACGTTGCAACCCAGCACAGCGGCTTGTTTTCTGTTGACGATTTATCCCTCACCTCCTCCCGTCACCCTTCCAGTTATGTTAATGAAATGTCAGGCAGGACCTGAACACATCCTCTGTATCTGTTCCCTGTGTCCTACCCTGTTATAAGACCTTGTAAGAGCAAAACCATTACTGGGGACAAGTAGGAGAAAGGTGGCAAGTGTCTGACAGAGGTTCAAAGGGACAATTCATTGATGCTGTTGGGAGCCATAACAGACCAGAGTGACCCAACCTACCAGGCTACTGCCACTTTGATGCCCACAATTGATGGTCCATATCAAATGAAAAAGCACATGAAAGGGTGAAGAATTGAAAGCAGTACTTTGAAGTCAGCAAGGGCCACCTCATTTTCCTAACATTTAAATGTGAACATCAAGCCTAAAGGTAGATGACAACAAACAACATGACTGTCAATGTTTTGTCTGCAGGTCACATTAGTTTACAATTAACAGTGAGTGAAGGTGTTGACCGCACCATGAGAACATTTGATTTTGGTTGCTATGCTGTTTCTAAGCATGGTAAAAGGCCAACTGAGGTCTTGATCAATAATAATGATGCCCTGCTGTTTCAGAGTGTGAACAACTAGAGTAGCAGGCTTTCTAAACAGTGGAGCATAGACCTGGCAAGCACTCAAGGGAGGGAAATAAAACACAGCTCATTATGGATGTTCAATTAAATACTGTAATGTACGGTGTAAACACATAATAACTCATGTGGATGGCCTAATTTGTTTGAATATAATCTAGCTATCAGTCAAACATACTGACAAAGGAACTGGAAAGAGCTCTCCTTTTCATAGAGCTTCAGCATATAACTGATTAATTACACTGTCAAAGGTTCAATAGACCAAAGGCCCTTTCAAATTTAAACTGGGAACCAGGTTTCTAAATTAAGTAAATAATTACATATTCCTGTGAAGCCAGTCTTTAAAATCAAGTCTATAATTTATTTTGTCAGGTACCTGAGACCCAATATCCAGTCTTGCAGCGGCAGAAGATTTGTGTTCTCATAAAATCAGGTTACTGAGTTTAATTGGATGGAACCAGTCATTCTGACAGGTGTTGTCACCACTGGATAAAAAAAGAAAATGCCTGTGTTTTTCTTCATGTCATGAACATTTTCAGAGACAGAGTTGTGGTTGGCTGTTTTGGCTACATGTTAGTTCCTCTAGTTTTAAGTGTTCAATGTTCAAAGACAGGCAATGCTGATCCATGATCAGGACAGATTAAGTCTCACATTTTCCCAAGGACTGCAAAATTTGGAAACAAGCTGTTTCAGTGGGACCAGAAGACTATACGGACAGTTATCCTAAAATTACAGGAGTTTGAACAGCCTGAAAACAGAGATGTAAAAAGGGAGCATGTAGATTATTTTAAGATTAACCAAACATACATAGAATTTTAAAGAACACCTATTTTAACTACAGCTACAGAAGGAGTATATAGAGATACAGCACAAAAATCTGAATCTGAATAATGCAAATTACATGGGATCATATAAAAACATCAGCCTTGCACAACCTAGTTTGAATGCCAATTATTGGGCATAATTGTTGGTGTATAACTGTTTGATTGCAATAGCTGTACTATCTATCCTGAGTGAGCTGGGCACATCTTTAACCATCTGTTGAATGCCTATCAAGCTGACAATGTTAATTTTTTTTCTAGAGACAAAAGGAAGAAGAGGGGGAGAGGAGTACAGTGACTGTAATAACTGCCGATAATGTAAAAGCTGCTAAAACTTTCTTGTGGATTTATTTAAGCAATAAGGCACAAGGGATGTGGAACATGGCCAATATGCCACAGCAAAGAGCTGTTAGGCACAACACAAGGAACAGTCATGACCATCATGAAACATCTTTTTTAACATATATTTTTCATTAGTTTAATGACAAGACCGTAAGAAGGACAGGGATACCAGCATGTAGATGGAGACAAAGAATGGCACATACTGTTGGTTGAGCCGGGGTTTGAACCCACATCACCAGGGGGAACACAGGCATAAGGGAACATCCTAAGAACTAGTACAGTAAAAGTGCTAAACCTATCCTAAAAAGGTCATGACATGATCCTAAGTGGCATATTCAGAACTTACAAGGAAACAGACAAAGGCACTGGAGAGAATGTTTCACAGCGACCATCACGCAGCCACTTAAGGACTAGTAAAATCTAACCTGAGAACGTCCTAGAAGGTCCTGATGTGGTCCTCATTGAAATCCTGGAGATGTACTGGTAACTATGCAATGATCCATCAAGGAACATCCCCTTGACCATCATAGAATGTCCTTAGATCACATCTTGCTTAACCATTTAAGGGATTATGCAATGATCCTCCAGAAAAGATCCCCTTAACATGTAAGGTACATTACTCCCATCAAAGTTAGCCTAGGAGGAAGAGCTCCCAGGCTGATGTTCAAGAAAATCTGCCTAAGTTTAATCAACACCACACCCATTCCTCTTGCATCAGCCAATAAAATTCAAATATTCATTGCTTTTTTTCTCACATTAAATGTGCTCTAAAGAATCTGCTAACATGCACTGATGCATTGTATTGAAAGGAAGCAGGGAATAGCTGTGTTACCGTAAGATGTTTTATAAGTGTAAAACTTTCTGGTAAGACAATTTAACTACAACATTTGTAAAACCCCAACCATGGGTGGTAGAAGCAGGGGGTCTTGGCTACAAGGTGGCAAGTTTTGTGCCATTATTTGGACCAGCTTTGTGAGATCAGATTACATCAGAGGGATGTTCTCCCTGCTGTCACGACTGAACGTTTTAGGCTACAGAAGAATAGTTACACTAGATTCTTATGACAACAAAGTTGTCAGAAATTCCTCTCTAGCGCACACAACCTACGGAGGAGCTGTTTGAAGGTAGGAATGTTCCTTTGTTTTTCAATAAAATTATAAAAGCTTGGAAAATTGAAAATGACAGAAAAAAACATTAATTGTCAAAAGAATTGTATATTTTAATATTTTGTATTATTTCAATTTGATATCTTCAGGGGTTTTCAAATAGTATCATAATAGCAAAGAAACAGTTATTATGAAAATGGTAAAACAATTTTATATTAACTTAGTACTAGGCAGAAGTAAATGGGTAAAGACTCCTCAAAGTCCTGTATAGAAATCATTCGATTCTATGACCTCTATTAATCAAATTATTCTTATCATGTATTTGGATGCAGTTACAGTAAACAAAATATATCCTCAATTTTACATTCATATCTCCAAACCAAGGTGTGACACTAGCAGAGCCTCAAATTGTTAATGGTTGCTTGTTAATGGGTCATACACTGTGACCACAACAATTCTCACCAAAATAGATATTTACTATATTGTTTTATGTTTTTAAGATAACAATAGCAAAATTAGAGTGGGCCTACCAGTCAAATTTGTGGAAAAGGAATGAATGGCGCAACTTGTGGTGCTCAACCTTCACAACCATTTGTTTATCGGTTTGTTATACAGAAAATCCCCAAATGTTCCCTGTGATAGAATCACCATATTAATCTTGTTAGGCTTGTCATGAAGTAGCAGCGCAATCTCTTAAGAGCTGCGTCCCATATGCAGGCAAATGCATACTACCTACACCTCAATACGTGAACGCATAAGTCAACACATTTTTGATGCTGCTAGCGTGGACCTGAAGGGGGCGCTGATGGCAGGACCTGAGCGAAACCCTTGACCACAAGGTGATCTTAAATTTTTCCGTTAAGGATCGGCTGAAATTACTGTAACATGATTTTCACTGTAATAGCCCAAGAATAATTTACTAGTTAACGATCAACTATTAATTTGCCAGGCTTCATTAAAACTGGACTACATTAAACATGCACTTGCGGTGACATCGAGAGAACATGAAGTAATTCAATTTCGCTGGCATTATATGACATTAAAACATCACTTTTTCTTTCTCTCTGTCTCAGAGTTGTTTGTATGGTGTTGATACCTCACTACTCCTCCACATATGTAGCCTTTCCCTTTCACCCATATCTGGGCTCAATCAATTACACAACAATCCCTGTTCTTCAGAGACTGGCTTGTAGTCTCCCTGCCAGCCAGACACTCTCTCTCAGCCAAGCCAAACTAAGAGCTAGCCCCAGACTTCAGACGTGTTAGCCCCAGACTTCAGACGCGTTAGCCCCAGACTTCAGATGCGTTAGCCCTAGACTTCAGACGCGTTAGCCCCAGACTTCAGACGTGTTAGCCCCAGACTTCAGAGGCATTAGCCCCAGACTTCAGACGCGTTAGCCCCAGACGTCAGACGCGTTAACCCCAGACTTCAGACGCGTTAGCCCCAGACTTCAGATGCATGACACCAAGAGCATCCATCCATATAATTCTGTGGAACAATTATTGCTGTATCACTGAAGCTCTATTAATTATTTATATTTGGCCAAATTAGCCCCATTACCTCTGATCTTCCACTGAGCCCTTTCATCAAAAAAGGAGGGCCAAAAGAGAAATATAAAATGGCAATAATGAGATTGTGATAACTGATTCATGAAGCTCATTTGATTAGTTTAGTGTAATGAAGGATGTGTTTTGGGAGGTCTGTGAAGGTGCCATGTTGTCTGTCGTCTCAACTCAGTGGGACATCCTAATCTCACACCAATGGGCCTATTTGCTTCCTGAAAGGAGAGGACATACAAGGTGAGGGCCAAGGTAGCCCCATTCGCTCAGACGAACCAAGTGTGAAGATGGACAATTTAACAAAGTAGAATTATGACACTTCTTGGATTAACTGCATTGTTCTTTGGTCTTTTAATGTGTGCCTCATAAAGGGATGAACTCTCAGATAGGTTTCAATGCTGCACAAGTTATGAATCATTTGTTACATGTAAATGTTAACTGGATGAAGAATTCTGCAAGACTAAGTGTCTAGCTTTGGATGGTATGAATTGAATATTCAGCTCCGGAAGAAATTAATAGACCACTGCACCTTTTTCTTTCCTTTCCAAAAACGTTGAAAAGGAAAGTTTTGTGTGAGGAACAGAAGCGTTCAATTTGCAGTGGTCTCTTAATTTTAACCCTTCTGTTCCTCACTCAAAACCTTCCTTTTCGACTTTTTTGGAAAGGAAAGAAAAAGGAGCAGTGGTCTCTTAATTTTTTCCAGAGCTGTATATAAATGTGTGAGTGCCGGTTTCTTTGATTTCATTGATTTGGCCAAGGTGAGGTGATCCTATTATAGATGGAATAGGGGAGTTTGGAATCAGTCACTGAGGTTGGGATAAAGAATGAAGCTTTACTTAGTTCTAGGAGTGTTAACGGATGCTCCTAGCACATGTTTGTGCTACAGTTTGTTTTAAACACTAATGGTATACTTAGTAGACATTTATATGATTTGTGAGGACATTCAATTTTGCTGGTATGTAACTATGTCAATACTATGACAACTATAACAATACTTTGTATTGTAACTTTATTACTTAATTGGAATAAATAGTATTACTTTGAAATATAGATTACAACAGCATTCATTGTTCACCTTCCATCACACCGGTGGAGTCATAGGGAACCTATATCCATACTCATGTTCGTAGAGCTAATGATAATTACTCACACATAAGGAAGTCTAAGTAACCACACTTGTCATCCCTAAGTTCTGGGTTTCTAAACATTCTGTGTAGGCCCAGGAACACAAGCCATTTTGTGATAATCAGTTTGTGATAATCAATCTGCACATTTGATCGCTTATGACAACTTATATAAGTACACACACATACGTAAATTGAAGTGACCAGACTGGCCGTCTCTGAGTTCCGGATTGCTACACAATCAATTGAATTCTGTACTTGACTAAAGAGAAGCATTGAAGATTTGCCTAGGCCATGAACCACATGACCTTTTAATGCTAGGCTTGTGATGTAATTTGTTAGCTACCTTGACTAAGAACTACCAGCATATTATGGTCACTTACGTTCACTCGTATTTACACTCAATATGGAGTCAGATTGTTAGATATTAAATAATCATGAAGGTTTTATTCTCCTGCACTAATTCTCCTACCGGTCCTCTCAGTAACACCAGAGAAAATGTATGCACTTGTAAGAACGCCTGCTAAATGACATATGTAAATGTAGTAATATTTGCACCGAACAATGTATTGTAAGTTCAGGTGGTTTTGCAGCACATTACTTTGCAGGTTTCAGTTAATCATTGCGTATGACAGTACGGCTGACAAGGGCAAATCTGGGCACTTGCAGCACTAAGGCACCACATACACATTCATAAAACACATACAAACATGCATGCACATGAACAAATCAGGCTTTCTTTCATCCAACCCCTCTACACAGACTCGCGCAGACACAAGCCCGTTGGGCCCGGGACTCACCCAGTGAGGACAACCACAAAGTCCATTACGTTCCAGCCGTTGCGGAGGTATGAGCCTTTGTGAAATGCAAAGCCCAAGGCGATGATCTTAATGCCAGCCTCAAAACAGAATATTCCAATAAAGTAGGGCTCAGTGTCATCCTAAAAGAGAGAGACAGGGGACAAGGGAGAGACAACTTTGTGTTAGATGAGAGAGGTTAATGAAGCATGGCAGAAGAGAGAGGGGGAGAGAGTAGGACTGGTGTAGTTTCTTTCACTTCTATACCCAGCGTTCTGTGATTAGTTTGACGAATGGAACCCTCTCTTGGTGGATGAATAAAGACTGGGGAAGAAAACATATCCTTCGCAACAATGCCAAGTGTAATCTTGGACATCATTATCAATCAACAAGATTTACAAATTTATCATAACACATTACCATGTGCATAAGATAACAGGATGGATTTTACTGTTAATGAATCTTACTAATTTAATTGAAATGTATTCCTATAATTTTTCATGAATATTTGGTCTTCTAAAGGGCAAATAGTGATTGACTTCCTGCTTAAAAAAACATTAAAACAATTAACAAACCAGTGTAGTTTTATGAAGATCTTTAACAAATCCCCATTTGCAATTAGGATGACCCTTGCTCTTGTTCAAAGCAGTGTTGAATTGGGCACATGACATGACACTTTTTCCACAGTCATCCTTTAATGTCAGTGGTGGCCTGAGGCACTGTCACACACAAAGCACTAGCAAAAGGATCTCACACCCTACACTAACCTCTCTCTGTGTTACTTTGCATTTCTCTCTCCATAGCTTACCTCCAACCACCAACTCAGGTATCCCAACACAAATAATATCAAATGAGTTTGACAGCTGTAAGATCTAACGACAATGAACAAGAAGTAAACTAAATATAACTGTTTAATAGGTGTTACAGTAAAACGTCAAATGTGTTTTAAATTATTTGATTTATTGTTCATCCAGAGAAATTAGTTTTAAAAGTTTTAATAGTCTCCCATTGACTATTAAGACTACACATAGCTAAAGCACTCTGGGCTTAAGGATTTCTGCCCGCCTTAAAAAAAAGAGCAGGCAAAACAATGCCATTGTAAAGCTGCATTTAATGGCTAGGTCAGAGGATCCATCCATAAATGCTTGATGTTGAGTAAGTAGACTGTGTTAACATTTATAATGTATAGATATAAAATGTTCATGAATAATGAATGCTCCATCTTAACTATGGGGTAGGGGAAGACCAGAGGATAAATCACAAGGGACTACGTAGGTAAAGCTCTGTTATGGATCTGAAGAGCAACACTTGCTGACATGATTCTGTTATAAGGACCCTCACATAACAAACACACCTTAATCTGTTCATCACCCTATTCATCCATCATTAATAGCTGTTGTTTGCCTAATTACAAGGATACTTGTATTACATGATTCCACTTGAGGGGAAGGGGAAGGAGGGGAGAGCTATTTCTGTTTTCTTGTGCCACTACAACACTCTACTGCTGACTATGCATACGGGGACATAATTGCGAACAGGAGCAGGTGGCCACTGTTGAGGGGGAGTCATTAACTTTATCTTGCCAAGCTGTTCCAGCAGTGCCTTTCATGCATTTTTCTTCACTCTAAGGCAGACTTCCAGGAGTCTCAATATCCTTAAGATCACATCTGTGTGTGAAGCACTGATCGTTGGTGTCTAAATATGCTGAATTAGAGAAGTAGCACCACATTCCCCACGGGTCACGAGGCAGCCTCTGCCGGCTTCGTTCTTTTATTGCTTATGGGATAGACATACGTTAAATGGCTTGTCTCGACTGGCATAATTCCAACGGGGGTCTAAGCTATGCATGTCAGCAGGCAGGGGAACAGTGGGCCTGAGGAGGGGAAGGGGGGTCAAAGGCTGCTTGTTGTGAGGCTCAGACGAATAACAGCATGACGGCCGGGAGGAGGGGGAGACACACATCTTCATGGTCCCAGGCACTAACGACGGAAGGGTGCTGCTCTCTGAAGGTGTGGAGACGACCCCGCAGGTGTGACTCGGTGCCTAATGACTGGACACAGGACATTTGGGCTGTCTCGTCAGCCTCATCACTGAGCTCTACTGGTAGAAGGTTGGAGCCAGTTCGATATTTCAGTCCACCTCTTAGAAATCCGCTAACATATCAGCTTAACACTCTGCACTTTTAATGCAAACAAACAGAAGACAATACTTTAGGTATGTTGGTACAGTAAATCGGGGCACTAAGTAAAAGCAGAGGATGTGAGATAAAAATAGGCTGTGTTCCAGATGGCACCGTATTTCTGTTTTGTACATATTCAGACCACTGCAAAAGGGTGCCATTTGGGACGTAACCCTAGTTCACATCCAAAGAGATGAGTGTTGAAACTTACCAGGCGTTCTGACATAGGGGTCTTGTCGCTGGCTGGTAGATGCTGCTCCAGGGCCAGAACAATGCAGTTGGCAATAATGGTGGCCAGGATCAAGTACTCAAACGGAGTGTACACGTTAAGGAACACAAGGCATAACAGGATTTCATTAACAACTAAATAAACTCTAGCTATGACATGTATCTTAATAGGAACCGAAGTTAAATCTGTATGCGATCATATAATTATTCCATCAAACCAATTATCATAGTACATTTAAAAACACATGCAAATATCCAGACTGTGTAAAAGGCTGTGTAGATAGAGCAGGGATCAACTGCCCCACTGCCACCACCTGCCATAATTCAGGAGAGTTGCCACCGAAGACAAAATAAATTGACCAATAAGCATTTGGAGATATTACAGTGCAGCTTTAGAAAGTTGTTGACCCATTGAAGTAATTTAACCCATGAATGACTTTTAATTAACAGTAGTCAAATTTACAGCCATGGATGTGCATACTGTGTGAATTACACATGGCAAGATGGTAGGCTAGCTATTCCCACAGAGTAGACCTACAGCAATTGACCATGGTTTGCCCAAGTGTGGCCAAGACCCTATAGAGCTACTTGGGTTACAACATCTTTCCAGTTGGGTGACCATTTAAATCCGTTTTCTATGGCTGATTCATTCTACAATCCATTTCTAGGGTTATTCCCCGAGGAGGATGCCTTTGTGTAACAGCAAGTCACAGAGGAACGGAAAGGCTTTACTGACCTCATCGACCCATCATTCTAGAGTCTCGAATCGTTTGCTCCGGGCAGCAAGAAACCTAAACACGCACGCACGCAAAACCCCAAGCACTACTAATACTTCGCCTATGAGTGATCAAATTAAATGTTAGGGAGGAGTCAGGCCTTCGGCCAATATGTTTTACAATTAGAAAGTATTGTGGTTCTGCCTCTTTCATTAATTTCCTTTGTTTATTCATTGCCTAAACGTTCATAAGTTATCGAGGGCACAGCTACATATTTAACCACTACTGTATTGCATTTCAGACACGTTGAGTGGTGTTCTCACTGACACCCACACAACAGATACGAGTTATTGACAGATCTAGCGGTCTGGTAGTGTTTGTCATACGCCCTCCGGCACTTGTGGTTCAAAGCGGCGTGGCAGGGAGAGCACACGCGCGTTCAGGACCATGGAGAGAGATCCAGCGCCTGCGAAGTCCGAACCAAGACCTTCTGCAAACTCAGAGCAAGCGGTCTCTACAAGTCTTTAAGCGTTCGCCTTACAAATTAAAAATATAGACGAGGAGGAACAGTTGAAACTACACTGATAATATATAACACTAAAGCAATATGGAAAACGAGACAGAATAGAGAGAAAGGATGATTAAAAACGAAGGCTAATCCAAGAGAAGCAAGCGTCGAGAACAAAAACGAAAAATTGTGGATTCATTTCACGTTCACTCACAATTTAACATGAATTGGAATATCGCAGAATATAATGGAATGTTGCGACATTGTTGACAGCAATTGCTCATAATCACAACCAAACATTTTTTAAAAAATGACAAGGCACTGGCACAGTTGGTTAATTTTTACATTTTGCCAAGTCACTGAAATGGACCTAACACTATCAATAAAAGACAAGCCAGTCGGTAACGCAGTCAGTCAAAAAACTAAGCGACAGGTGGACCAGGTTAGTTCATGAGCCAATAGTGTTATACCCGAATAGGTATATAATACTTCTTATGGAATAATCCAATTTTACTGGCAGATGAGCTTCGAAACGATCACCAAGACAATACATGTATTTATTTTTAATTAAAGCATAAACCCATTTAAATGAAATGTTTAAATAAAAAACGAACTCTACACTCCTGCAAACTCTCCACTCCTTGACGTATTTCGGGAAAATCTACCTGCGTGTTAGTCAAATAGAAGAACAGATGTGTTATACAAACACCAATGTGATGTCACCTATTTCTTTTTTTACCTTTGATGGTTTGGGGTAGGAAAGGATATGGCCATTCTGTTATTCGCTTTGCATACTTCCTAATGAGATTGTCCTCTCGAAAGATGAATAAGGATCGGTTGACAGTGAAGCAGTTCTGTTTAACAGGGTTGGGATTATATATGGCCATTGTCCTGGCTCTCTGGGCCATCGACTGCTTGTACATCCTTTGGCCGCCTGGAGGACCACCCGCACGGGCGCCTCCTCTGCCTGCGCCAGGCGCACCTCTGCTTGCTCCTCCAGATCCATAGCGAGTAGGTAGATCTTCTGTGAAGCGAGCCATTCTAGAAACCCAATGATCCAACAGTAAAAATCCAAACTGGTGTCAGTGAAAATGGAAGAGAGAAGCATAACAACAAACACACGTAGCCAGACCGCAGGTTTACATTAGACTGGTATGTATGTATGGCTTGTGTTTCAAGAAAAATAAATCGATATTCTTTGGCAAAATCCTTTCCTTTTGGTCTTTTCACTCCATTGTCAAAATACGAAATGTAAAGAAGAAAGTTTGCATTCAGGCGTAAAATGGAATTAAACCTATCGATTGATAAATGATCCAATTCATTCCACATATTACATCCATATCATCCGGCCCCGCGTAAATCATACAGCAAAGACCGGAAAAGCATCCAAAAAAAACACGCTGGAGTCTCTTTTCAGTATTATCAACATCTTGCCAATGTTGAAACAACAGTTGAAAAGCGCCAGAAAAAAGTGTTTTATGTCCCCAGAATGAAATAAAAAATACTTAAAATCGGTTTTGTCTGCCAGACTAGATTATCGAGTCATATCACAAAACCATAAACCTATCAGGGGTTGTGTCCTCTCGATTCCCAGTTGATCGCTTGCAGTGTACAATGTAACCAATTCAGAAGACTCCGGTCCGTAACAATCAGAGCATGTGACCAAAATTAACCTATCAGCAAGTCGACCTGGTCAGAAGCGCTCCGCGGATGAGGCAGAGTGCATGCAATTGACCCCTTCTAAGAATACTTTGACTTTGAATACTCCTAATAGGGATTCGCCAAGACCCCTACATTTTGTAGTGCGTGTTTTGTTCGTGTGTATTCGATCGTCATTGTAAAACATGACATTCTAAGAGTAGATAGTTCATTAGTACTTATTATAAGGCATATTTAGTTAAGCTATTCATAAAATCTAATAAGTGTATCCAGTGGATATCACTGAAATAATAAGTAGGCTTGAATGGATGATCACATGCATTGACATGAGTTAAATCACGCACTTCATTTTTTTAAGACAAAATAATTAGATGCCTTCTAATTTTTCTGGTTAAAATAAGAAAAAAATATTCAACTATATGGTTCCAACAGACAGCCGAACTTACCCCTGTCAAATCAAAGAGGCTCTGTGTCAAATGGGGTAAATGCGGAGGAGTCGGCTGATGCTCACATCAGAGCTGAGAACATAGCTATATTTTTAGCTATTTATTACTGACTCACATCAAACTGAATGGAGACAACCTCCCCCACAAGCCAATTGCTGAAGATTTTCCCTCTAAGTTTTCCTGAGTTTACAACTAGAGACAGTGGATTGGATGACATCGGCCTGGAGGTTCTTTCTTTTCAACCATGGTTGCTTTGTCCCCCTCAGCAAAACATCATATTTGAGCTGCTTGAATGCCTCCTGGTTTACTGTAGGAGCTTATCCCCCATTGGCTCACAGGACTCGTGTGTAAAGGCTTGGCATCACCATTACTTAACACTCTCAAGAACATTTTTTTCTGTCCTTGAGCAAAACAGTTAACCATGGTGTTCCCTAACCACCCAATAATGTCTTCCCCCATTTACCATTTAGAGGGGTTGGGTTGAAAGAAAAAGTCAAATCCGATGGGACCTTGTATTCAGTTGACAACTAAATTAATTGAATAATTAATTAAACAGGACATACTCTCTTTGGCTGATAGAAAGAAATGTATTAATAGCATTGACATAATGCCATGGCGTAACAGCATGCAATAACTCCAGCATTACAGTACGTGTCTGAAATGGTGAGCTCCGTCTTAAAGATGGAAAGAGATTGTGTATCCACTGTAATGCCAGTTTGAGCATGGACTGCACCACTAAGACTGTTCAGTGTTAATGGGGCTGTCCATCACATGATGATCCCACTGACATTGTCAAGGGCCTCCAAAAATACACTATTCTCAGAATGAGATATCGTCTTGTCTAAAAAGAACCTCAGCCTGTATTAAACAATATACAATCCCAATCCAGATTAGGTTCAGGCATGCAACAGGTTGTTTGGAGACTGGAGAACACAGTGCTCCATCTGTTTCAATAGGATATAATCAGTTTTCACTCATATTTTGTCTTTTGAAACAATGATTGGTTTGCCAGATGGGACCTTTCAGCCGGAAGATTTCAGATGGATGATCATGTGACAAGTGTCCAGGTTGAAGTTGCCTGATGACCAGCCAATGACCAGCCAATGACCAATCAAATCATCAGAAGACTTCAGTCAATGAAGTTGGAAGTCCTGCCGTTTTGACTCAATTAAAATGGCGGATGCCATCAACGGTCTGTTATTGATCCTGTTGTCTCTGAATTATGTACCTTGAGCATCTCTGTGATCTCTGTATCTCTAGTGAGCAAGTGTTAAGTGAGGTTTTGGTCCCTCTGGTGGCTGCCACCATGCAATGCAACAGCAAAAAGTGAAACGCAATGTAACGTGCCTGTCAACTCAAATTGTTCAAACAATTGCTCCATTGTTCGTTAAAAACCTCATTGTAGAGAAGAAACTAACTCTGGGTGTGGCATTGCGCATGGGTGGAGCAAGACGTTTGGGTAGCCAGGTGATGAAATGTTGATTAGTTAATTAACGTTACCTGTTAGGCTGGGACCATGGTGTGCTGTTGAGGGCTTTATGTGTATGAATGACGTTATGCTTGCCACATCCCCCTGCAGGAGCAAGTAGAAGGACTGAATCATATTGTAGAGGAGCATCCTTCTTCTGCCCTCCCCATGACTGCTCACTGTTGATGCTGGTGGTCTTGGCAGAGCTCTGGCATACCACTGGCTGTGGTTGATGAAGGCTTTCGGGAGATCGGGCCCAAGAGCTATATTCCGCACCCAAAGTCAACATCCGCCATGTGCTGAATGTGGCAGAACGCATTGCTTTTGAGGTTCACAAAGTAAAAGAAAGCATAACGTCAGCTCATGGTTCTATGCTAAGATGAAATACTGTTCTTCTGGCTGTTATAGGATAGTAAGCCTATAGCATAGCATTTTAAAAAAGGATCAAGAAATTGTATAAGTATTTTATCTGTTGCATCATAACATGTTGCAGTTTTTTCTTGGCCTGTTGTATTATAATATCCTATTTCTTGACCTTTTGGAGTCCAATAAAAGATTAGTTCGGGAAACCCCTATTTTGACGAAAAATGGATTTGTGTTCGCCCTCTTCATGGTAGAGACGAAGGTCAGCTATAAAGTACATTTTCTGCAATTTGACAGCTGACTTGACTACTGTACCTATAAAAAAATTTGACATAATAGTCAGTTAATCGACTGACATAAGAGAAAAAATGACAATGCACGAGAACCCAGTCTAAATTATACGTGATGCATCTACTCTTCTTACCATTTGTGGAAAGTTTTTAAAAACAATACTAATAATAATTTGCTCTTGTCTGGAGCCTGCCCTGCTAGTTTGAATTAATCTCCCCTTGGATTTGTACACATTTTATTGCGAAAAAAAAAAATATTATATACATTTTAAGTATCACAGAGCAATTACATTTTAAAACCACTTTCGTCAGTTCGTTACATTTCTGAATCTTCTTAGGTAATTCCCTAGCGTTGCATACCTGGATTGTGCCATATTTGCCTATGATTCTTTTCAAATTTATTCAAGCTCTGTCAATATGAGGTAATATATTGACTACAAGTCTTACCATATATTTTTAAGTGCACTTAAATCAAAAGTGCAACTCAGTGCACTTAAGAAATTCATTGTTTTCTCACTAAGCAACGAGAGTAGATTTGGCCTTCGGTCTTTCCCCTGCTGAAAGAAATAACTGACCTGTCCCTATGTGCTAAGAGAAGAACACATTCACCTGCCTAAAACCATGATTAGGTTTGTTGCTATGCAACCTGCTAAAACCAGTCATTAGAGTGTGATAAGAAAGGCTGTTCCAACACTAACCCCACCAATCCCAGAAAAGTCCTTTAAAATAATGTCAACCCTCATTAGCCAAATTTTACTTGTGAACTAATTCAGGTTTGCCTGAACAAAGAGGATTAATAATCAACAATAATATTTTGGTTATAGAATCTTTGTTAATTTGTCAAAATTAGTAAAGGAAATAAACTTTGACTTTGACAACATGTCATATTTTGTATTGATCAATAAAAGAAATGTTTAGTCCCATTTTGAAATACAACAAATGCAAAAAAAAAAAAGATTTGTAAACAAAATGATAATACGCACAATTCATGTGTGGTGTCAATACATGTTGTAGCATCCATACAATGGTTTGGAAGTGCTTGTAATTAAGATATATACCTATGTCCATCAGAGAAGGCACCCACAAAAACTAAAAATAACCAAAGAAACCATAAACAGAGTTGAAAAAAACCCAAATCATTGGATGACACAAAAGCAAGTAGATCTATGATTCAGTGTCTAGAACCAAGAGAGAAAGGAAGCCAGAAATGGTGGTAGCACAAATAAAACCATAACTGATTAGACTTCGCAACTTAAGAATCCTGGTTACCTACCATACACCACAGTTGATCGCCTCTCCACCCATTTGGAGTAATTTGGGGCCCTGTCCATGGCTGATCCCCCACTTATCATCATTTAAGTAATTCAGACAACAAAGATAAAATGGCTATAAAAACAAGCCACCAAAACTTTTCATATGTAGATTTCTAATGTGTGTTTGCCTGTTTAAAAGTACTTCTCTACATGACACAAGGACTGGCAGCACAAAAAGGTTTGGCCCCTACGGAATGCGGAAACGCTGTTTCCTGTTCTACTAGTTAAGAGCTTTGTTATCAGCCCAAATGTCTGCGGTTCAGAAGGACAAAATGCTCCTCTGATTCAATTGTCAACACTGTTTTTTCTCCCTCTTTCTCTGTAATCAGGAAAGGAGCAATCATCATCTAGTTAAAAGGACCTGGTGATGCACAAAGTCACTTCCTGATGTGTTTTCTTTGATTGGTTTCTTCTTTTGAGTTTCAGAGGCCTTTCTAAGCCAGCTAACGCATCTCTGAGTCTTTAAATATGACAATATCTGAGCAATAAACCATTCTGAACCCCATTGAATCAACCATCCTTATGTGTATTTGGGCACTCACATTTATATTCTGTTTATGTGATTTTTGTATTTTTCCAGTTCTACTTGGACTGGTTAATATGTGCAGACTCCCATATTAGATTCTAAATTACATTTTTGTAATTATGTTAGAGTTACTTTAATCATCTGCATTCCTTAGAGGCCAAAACACATGCATTTTACAGCACTCTCAACATCATGCGACCAAATAAAACTTTTAAACTTTAAATTGAGTCTGAATACGCTTTAGTTACGTACTGGTGGTATGAGAGATAAGGAGTATAATATAATAATTTTCTTTCTGAACTCAATCACGGTAGGAGAACAATAAAACACCAAAATAAAAAACAATATTATGAGGTTTTCATTAAAATACAGTGATGACATTCACTCTCATCATCTATCATTCAGGAAACTGTCTACTTTCTCTGACACGGCTAGAAAGTCAATGATCGATGTGATCTTAATAGAGAACAACAGAAAGAGACTCCTAGAGAAATTGAGCTATTTGAAGAGTAAGACATGGCATTGCACCCAAATGGTAAGGAATGACTCCAACAATTCCAGCTAAATTGACTAAACTGAAGTGAGGTTAAATACAAGATGAACAACTGAATTAATTTACATGTAAACAATAAGGCATGAGAAGGTGTGGTGTACAATATACTGTACCACGGCTGGTCCTTGAGGACAACATGATGCCCTCGGCAAGAAACTGGGACAGAAATTCACCTTCCAGTATTACAATGAACCGAAGTACACCATCAAAGCTACAGCAGAGTGAAAAGAATGAAAACATAAATATCCTTGAGTGAACCAGTCAGAACACTGATCTATATCCAATCATAAATTTGAGGTACAGGTGCATCTCAAAAAATTAGAATATCGTGGAAAAGTTCAGTTTTCTCCATTGATTACAGCTTAAAGTTTACAGCTCATGGAAATCAAAAATCCAGTATATCAAAATATTAGAATAAAAAAATGACATTACAGAAATGCCAACCTGAGAAGAGCTCTAATCAGCTAATTAACTCCATAAGCCTTCCATCTCTCTGTCTGGTTCAGTACACACAACCACAATGAGTATCCAGAGGACACTCATTGACACCCTCCACGAGGAGGATAAGCCACAGAAGGTCATTGATGAAAGGGCTGGCTGGTCGTAGAATGAAGTATCAAAGCATATTCATGGAAAGTTGACTGGAAGGGAAAAGTATGGTAGGAAAAGGTGCACAAGCAACTGGGATGACTGGAGCCTTGAGAGGATTGTCAAGCAAAGCTGATTCAAGAACTTGGGGGAGCTTCACAAGGTTGTGGACTGAGACTGGAGTCAGTGCATCAAGAGCCACCATGCACAGACGTGTCCAGGAAATGGGCTACAAGTGTTGCATTCCTAGTGTCAAGCCACTCCGGAAACAGAGACAAGTGTCTTACCTGAGCGAAGGAAAAAAAGAACTAGACCGTTGCTCAGTGGTCCTCTCTTCAGATGAAAGTAAATTTTGCATTTAATTTGGAAATCAAGATCCCAGAGTCTGGAGGAAGAGTGGAGAGGCAAAGAATCTAAGTGGCTTGAAGTCTAGTGTGATGTTTCCACAGTCAGTGATGACTTGGGGTGCCATGTCATCTGCTGGTGTTGGTCCACTGTGTTTTATTAAGTCCAGAGTCAACGCAGCCGTCTACCAGGAGATTTTAGAGCACTTCATCCTTCCATCTGCTGACAAGCTTTATGGAGATTTCCATTTCTAGCAGGACTTGGCACATGCCCACAGTGCCAAAATGACTGGTAACTGGTTTGCTGCCCATGGTATTACTGTGCTTGATTGACCAGCCAACTCACCTGACCTGAATCCCATAGAGAATCTATGGGGTACTGTCAAGAGGAAAAGGAGGTACACCAGACTCAACAACACAGATGAGCTGAAGGCTGCTATCAAAGCAACCTGGGCTTCCATAACAACTCAGCAGGGCCACAGGCTGATTGCCTCCATGCCACGCCACATTGATGTAGTAATTCGCGCAAAAGGAGCCCCGACCAAGTATTGAGTGCATAAATTAACATACTTAGGAAACATTTGCAGATGTTTTGAGTTAAGTAGCTTATTAGAGCTCTTCTCAGGACGACATTTCTGTATAATACATTTTTTATTTTAATATTTTGAGACACTGAATTTTTGATTTCCATGAGCTGTAAGCCATATTCATCAAGATAAAAAAAAGGCTTGAAATGTTTCACTTAATTTGTAATGAATCTAGAATATATGAAGGTGTCTCTTTTTGATTTGAATTACGGAAAAAAAAATTCCGTTACTTTTCCATGATATTGAAATTTTTTGAGATGCACCTGTGTGACTTCAAGATTGCGGTCCGTTGACACTCCCTGAGAAAAACCTGAACAATTTTGTAAATATGAATGGTCAAATAATGCAAAAATCAGGATGTGCAATGTTGTACTGACTCATCCCAATAGACTCACAGCTGCAATTACAACCAAAAGTGTTTGCAGCAAACATTAACTCAGAGAGGTGAAGACTTGCCTTAAATGTGCAGAGGATGGTGTGTAGATAAGTTCAATGAAATCCAAATATAACTGCCTGAAACACATACCCCAACCAGAAGCCATAGATGAACAGAGGTCCGACAATTGCTAAAGGCATTCAACGCTGCTTTTAGATCCGGCGATGCGGAGGCCTACAGCTCATCCAGGGCCAACCTGAAAAGGGGCATCAAGATGGCAAAAAATGACCACAAACTGCAGATTGTGGAGCACTTCTACAACAACTCCGAACCCCGACGCATGTGGCAGGGCATCCAAGCTATCACAGACTACAGGCCAAAGAACCCTTCCTCCACAGCCAGCGACGTCTCCTTCACCAACGAGTTAAACAAGTTCTACACCCGCTTCGAAAGGGACAACAAAGAGCCAGCCATTAAACTCCCCCCAGATGACCCCCCCCAGACTATCCACCGCAGATGTGTCGTCTGCACTGAGCAGGGTGAATGCACGCAAGGCTGTTGTTCCTGATGGCGTCCCCGGGCGTGTGCACAGAGCATGTGCTGGGCAACTGGCCGAGGACTTTACTAACATTTTCAACCTGTCAATGGCCTAGGTGGTTGTCCCCACGTGCTTCAAGACTGCAGCCATTGTGCCAGTGCCGAAGCAGTGGACTGCGCCTCGCCTGAATGACTTTCGACCTGTCGCACTCACCCCCACCACGATCATGAAGTGTTTCGAAAGACTAGTTCTGGCCCACCTTAAGTCCTGCCTCCCCTCAACACTGGATGTCTACCAGTGGCCAACCCTGGATGCTTACACTGGATGCCTACCGATCGAACAGGTCTACAGAGGACGACATCTCCACAGATTTACACTCTGCCCTGACCCACCTGGACAAAACCAACACCTATATGAGAATGATAGACATAGACTTCAGCTCAGCATTCAACACAGTCATCCACTCCAGTCTGGTCAACAAACTCCATGAACAGGGGATCAGCCCCTCTTTTTACAACTGGACTATGGACTTCCTAACCAATAGACTCTAGTCTGTCAGGTTAGACAACTTCACCTCCTCAACCTTGATACTGAACACTGGTGTCCCACAAGGATGCGTGTTGAGCCCTCTCATGTACTCCCTATTCACCCACGACTATGTTCCTGTACACAGTTCCAACACCATCGTCAAGTTCATAGATGACACCACGGTGGTAGGACTAATCAGTGACAATGACGAGTCAGCCTACAGGGAGGTCAAGCGCCTGGCAGCGCGGTGCGCTGACAACAATCTGGCCCTAAATGCAAAGAAAACCAAGGAGCTCATTGTGGATTACAGGGTTGGACATGCTACCTTACTCCTTCAATTTGCCTCAGTTGCACATTTAGAATGCCATTTAGAATTGCCATTTGAACCTGCACAACTATTTATTCCACTTGTAACATACACTATACTTAATACTTGTAATTTTTCTGCACTTCACTATTTGCCTTAACTGAACATTTATTATTGCTGTTTGTACTTAATTTGCCTTCATTGCACATCTATACATTCCACTGTAATATACATATACTTAATACTTGTACTGTATTTATCAGCAATAATAGTGGAATTATGGTGTTTCACAGCATTACTTTCCTGGATTTATTGTGGAAATGAGGATGCCTTGCTGGTTTGTGGATTTGATCAAGCAACAATTCAGTTACTGGTTAGATTGTTGCCCCTATTGCCTCTTGTGTTTTGGGGTACAGCTGACCTGGTAACATACAGCTCCGGAAAAAATTAAGAGACCACTGCACCTTTTTCTTTCCTTTCCAAGAAAGTAGAAAAGGAAGGTTTTGAGTGACGAATAGAAGGGTTAAAATTAAGAGACCACTGCAAATTGAACACTTCTGTTCCTCACTCAAAACTCTCCTTTTCAACTTTTTTGGAAAAGAAAGAATATGGTGCAGTGGTCACTTAATTTTTTCCGGAGCTGCATACTGTATGTTGTCCTCCAGATCCACTTATCCACTGGCACGAGTCTGGTGTGCTCTTACAGAACCAACGCTCTGTAAATCAAACCTGGCAGTCATTCCATTAGTAGTAAATTTATTGAAAAAGAAAGATAAAACCAATTAGATGGATGTTTCACAGTCTAGAAATATGTAACAGAAAGTAACTTTTTTCTTCATTTTTATAGGATTTGTATATACCTTTGAAAATGTGCACAAGTCACTACCATAACCACATTTAAAAAGACATGGGAATAATGTGTAGGTTTCCAACTACATGAACACATGGAGCAAAGTTGAAAACAGGCCAACTAGAGTAACTACAGTTACAAAACTGGAGATAGATTTACAAGTAAAAAAAAAAAAAAAACTTGCTTCATTATCATATTTTACAACTTGTATTCACTGGGTGAAATACAAAATTAACTAAGACAAATAAAACCTTGTCAGCACCATTGCTTGCATCTCACCCCAGTCAATCCCTCCAGAATTTTTGAAAATGTGTATAGGTTTTTTTTACACCGCTTGAAACATGTTAAAACATCTTGTTGACTTAAAAAAAGAATATCCACCTTATTTTATTTTGCAGGTAGAGTATGCTAATAACTTTACATATGGTACATAACTGTAAAGCGCTAACTTCCAACCAATCTGCACTTTATTCCTCAATTCCTCCTTAATATTGGGCCATTTAATTGAAAACCAATGCTCAAATACACATAGTCCTCTATTTCCTGCAGAGAACAGTAGATTTAAAAAGTATTTGCCCTCCTTCTTATTTTTTCAGTTATTGCATACTTCTGACAAAGAATATTGTCAACAAAATCCTAATATTAAATGAAGGTAACCTGGGTGAACAATGATCATTTGCGCAATGTATTTAATTTATTTAAAAGTTACGCACAACCCAAATTCACCTGGGTTAAAATGCAATTGCCCCCTTATACTTATAACTGGTTGCATCACCTTTACATGCAATGACTGTAACCAAAATTTTTCCGGTAATTGTTGATCAACCTCTTAAATTGCTATTGGAATATTGGCCCACTGCTTTAACTCAGCAACATATGGTATTTTTGGTTTTTTTTTTTTTGCATGAACTGCACATTCAAAAAGCCAAAATGCAGCTGGAATAAATTTGGATGACTTGCCATCATTGAAGTAACCATGAATTAAGCTGCATCAGAGAAAGCTAACGGAGAACTCAAGGGGAAATACACATTGGTCATTCTCACAAAACATGACCAAATAATGCTTTATTTTTCACTAAATGTTCTATTGGATCATTGAGATAAGGATCTCTATTTTATACATAGCATGCTATTTGATCATATATAATGCATTTTACCACAATTTGAAAAATGTATTATTACTAGCAAAAAAACAAAATTTACAAATTAATTTAAAATTCTTTTTAACTTTTACCTTTTTAGACGTTTCAAAATTAAAAGGTTGGATGGGGTAAAGGGTGTGAAGTCTGAAGACCAGTAAGTGAATCAATGAACTAAAATTGTAAACTATGTTTTATGGGTGATTAAAATCAATTAAAAACCAATTGGAGTTTCCACAGGACATTAATACAGTGTTATGTTAATAACATCCATAGATCAGGGGAGGGCAAACTTTTTATCTTGGGGGAAACATCAGGATTTTGAAAAATAACAAGCTAATTTCAAATCAGGACATATTTTGATAATGACAATATGTGCTTAGAATTAACAATATTCTGGTGAAATGCATGTTTTATTTAATATAACAGAACTAGACATACGTGTCCTCAGAATAACTGTTTTTTGTAGAAGCATCATGGTTTGGTAACTCACTTGCTACAGACGTGTTACAACTGTTTTCATAAAAAACACCCAACTGGGAATAAACAGCAAAACCATGGTCAAATACTTGTGAAAAGTAACATTTTAAAGTTTCACAATGGTTTAGCCAATGTCCAGACTTAATAACAAATATTTCTGTGTAAAGGTAGTTTTGCACAGAACAGTGAGCCAAAAGACCTCCAAAGTAATGTTAGAGACAGAACTACAGGAAGCTACTGATTGCATTAATTACAGCTAAAGGCATCAGAACTAACTACCCAATTGCGTGTAAGGGGCAATTACTTTAACCTACAGGGAAATTTTTTAACTACATTTGTGTTTATGTAGTAAAACACACAATCTAATATTAGGTTTTGTGTCAAAAAAGTGCAACCATATAGAATCAATAAGGGGGCAAAACTGTTTTCAATGAACTGTAGTTAATAGAAAAAGGATCAACGTGTAGATGAAATTCATGACTGATATATCTGTCACTACTGTGTGGTCAAAAAAGACTGTTTTTACTGAACAATGCCTACTTAACTCCACCCCTAGGAACAGACCAGATGATTGGTCAGTGTCCTAACGAATTCAAATTGGTAGTTCTCAGTGCACATGATTATTATCCAAAGGTCTTTCCATAACCTAATATTTGATGTCCTGCATATTATACACTTAACTTGATGTAGAAAATCTGATTTAAATTCTGAATATTTTATTATAGTTTCAATTCAAGTCTCTTTCCATTATTTATTTTTAGCACTATTTTCCTGTAAAAATGCAAAATAAAAGTTGTCTAGTAAAAACATAGGATAATGACTTAAGTCTCCTATCCTCTTTGCAATCAAAATATATGAGGTAAATAAATCAATCAACAAATTGTGCATGAACATTGTAAATGTCTATGGTATCAGGTGAGAGGGTAAGGGCACTCTCATGCTACAAATGCCTTTCACACTGTGCAAATGTTTTTCATGATATACAACGTTGCTTAGTACAAACTTGATTCAGAAAAATGGCAGGGAAACACCATTACCCAGATTGCAACTGTCTAGGATAGAGCACAAAGCAGGTTTGAGAACTACAATTGGAACCAACAAAACAAGGGCCAGGCTCATAGCTGTGCGTTTTCCTCTCTATAAAAGTTGTTCATGGCACTTCAGACACAAATCAATCAAACAGACTGTCTTGCTGTCCAATGTGTCCTGCACCGAGGGGGAGTTTCAGTAAAAGTTCAGAGTCTGTGCTGGTAAGGAGGTAACTGTAGAGCTGTATGATCCATGAAGCATGTGGGTTTCTGCAGGTTTATTGTGGGTCTTAGTGGACTTGAAGGTTAATCGTGGTGATTGCTCCCCTGGGGTTAAAGGTGGGGCATCTGGGGACATGCGCAACTGGGACCGGAGGTTTCTATTTGGAAGGAATGGAGATGCTTCTCCGCTGGCCTGGAAGTCCTATTGGTGAGGATGTGGGCGGCTCAGGAAGGGGTGGTGGACGAGCTGGTGTCAGGGAGGGCACTAGGCTGTTGCTCCTGGGGCGAGCTGTCGGCCTGGCGCATGGCGATGGCTGCCGCTGAGTGCTTGCACTTGGGAGAACCACACTCACAGCTGAAGTGCTTCCCCTTGATGTCCCAGAAATGGTCGCCGTAGTCAAAACTAAGACAGGAGGGTTGGGACAGAAAGAGTGTTAACCTTAACACAAACTAAATGCCTTTATTTTAAATGGAAGAAAAGGATGCTCTCTAAAAGTTGACAAACAATTCCTGTTCATAGTGTAGGGAATCAATGTGCCATTTAAATGACTGCAACATCAGAGGCAGAATTCTACACTGCCCCTTTAAATGGTTAAAATGCAAAGAAAAAGTACTGCTGGTTTTCATTCTATCCATCTTATCAGGAACTGATTTAGACCTGGGACACCATGGTAATTAATGAAAATGGTAAACAGAGATCTAGCCAAACTCCAGGTGAAAACCCATGCTCTGCTGCTTCCATCCCCCCAAGAATATGCTGAAATGCTAACAACAAACAATGGAGGAATGAGAAGCAGATTAAAACTAAGGGAGATGTAAATCTGACATATATATCTTATAGCTTACAGCAGTATTGTCATTTGAAATCAATGTTTGGTCATATGTCACCTACAACCATCATGAACACAACACAATTATTATTCTTCCTATAGCTTACTTTAAATATATTCATTAGAATGTTGATGTCAAAAAGACAAGTTGACATGAAATGAGGTTTATCAAAGCTAGGCCATTACAGTGAAAAAGCCAACTAAAAAAGGTAGAATGATTAACCAATTCACAATTAACCAAATCAACATGACCAATTCAATATGCTAAACAAGACAAGTCATAACTTGTACTTGCGCCAAGAGACGCATATAATCCGACTCACCCTAGCTCTTCCCCAGCCTTGATGGCCTCGCAGGCAAAGAAGGCGATATGGGGAAAGCGCAGGTCCTGGTGTGTCGTGAACACCCGGCAGGGGAACAGGTTTGGCTCACACATGTGGTTGATGAACCGGCTGATGTTGCCATAGAAACGGGAGTCAATGCAGTACACGTCACCCACCTGCGACCAAACAACACACAGTAAGTGCATCTTTACTGAATAAAACATGCCGTGCACCATACTGATGCCATACTGAGTAACACAAAACAAGACAATCGTCAGAAGAACAGGAGTGTTTTAGAAACAACACCAGGTAAAGCCTTGGGACAGGAATAAAATGTGATTAAAACCAGTCGGCACAGATTCTCCTACAATTACAGCTGCCTGATTTAGGACGGCTATTAACATTTGGATTTGATCTGAATTTCCTTTAAGCTTTATGTTAGGTTTCACAGGGAGAATAGCAACATTGATCCCCACCTTGCTGTCTAGGTTGAACAGGTAGGAGTCGTTTTCCCTGACATCTGCCTCTGCATCAGATATGATTTCCCCAACGTACCTGTGAAAAGGAAGCGTGGACAGGAACCGATCAGCACCACAACTAACAAAGTAGCCAAACTAAGATTTATGAAAGGGGCAAGTATGGGACTCACTCGCACACAAACGTCCCCTGGGGAATTTCCTGCAGTGTCCTGACTCCCCAGCCCATCCGTCTGGTCCGGAACAACTGGAGCCGCACACTGAGGAAAAACAAACTCTGTCAGCATGCAAGCTTTCACAACACACTCACCTCCCAAACATGCATTCCCAATGAATGACTGATGGTGAGGCTCTGTGTGGTACCTCAGTCCATTCTGCACCACACGGTTCTTGCAGTTTCTCCAGCAGGAGCAGGCGTGATTACACTCAAAGATGAGGGGTGGTTCATCACTGCAGAACTCAGGGAGCAGACGACCATCCTGCCAACAGTCACAGAATAGCCATGACAATGGTGCACAAACAGCACTTTGTCAACAACAGTGATACTGAAGTGTTCAGCCTTACTTTGTCATACCAACAGCGTAGGCTCAGCTGGCCACACATGCAGCTGCTTGATGAACAGTCGTCTTTACACACACAGTACTGCGGGAAGCAGAGAGGAAAAGAAAAATTTGGTCATTTTATCTTACGAATCTTGATAAGCTTGCAAGCATGATACTAACAACTATATAGTGACATTACCCATCTGTACGTACGATACTAACCACTATATAGTGACATTACCCACCTGTAAATACGATAGTAAACACTATATAGTGACATTACCCATCTGTAAGTACGATACTAACCACTATATAGTGACATTACCCACCTGTAAATACGATAGTAAACACTATATAGTGACATTACCCATCTGTAAGTACGATACTAACCACTATATAGTGACATTACCCAGCTGCAGGTACGATACTAACCACCATATAGTAACATTACCCACCTGTAGGTACGATACTAACCACTATACAGTGACATTACCCACCTGTAAGTATGATACTAACCACTATATAGTGACATTACCCACCTGTAAGTGTGTAATGTTCTTGTCTATGTTCATGGGGGAGGTGACACAGTTGGCTGGTACATATTTGTAGTTGTCCGGACAAGGCTCACAGTCCACTGAGTTGACGCAGGGGACTGGAACTCTCTCATACCCCCGGGCAATGTCTCTGTAGAGTGGAGGAAGACGGAGATTAAGCTTTATGTTTCAGTGGGCACACAGTGTTATGACAATGACATTATCACATCAGTGCATGACTGGATCAGTCACAAAATGATCAAAACACTTAGAAGTGGGAGAGGAAAATGTACAGTATAGAAATGAGTAGAAAGGCAACAGTGTTACCAGTAAGACTGTTAAACATTTTGGAATATTTGGCCAAACAAAACATTGCAATAAATCCTTTTCTCTAAAAGTGTTAAAAATATTCCGAACAGATATAGACAGATAAAACAACATTAAATTAACAAACTAAAATATGCATTATCCCGTTTTTCTTAGTTACATTGAACAAAATCAATATGTAAATATTCCTAAAAGGGATGTATTGTTTGAAAAACTGAACACTGTGATGTCATGAAAAATTCTGTCAAAAAGACATTAAAAGACAAATTAATTAGAGGTAATGTATTAAATGAGTGCTAATTGGGCAAAATAGGCAAAGAGTTTTTGACAGGGATTTTCCTGATGGATACAGGGGTTTTACTGACTGATTGATGGCGCAGGTTTTATTGATGGATAACAGACGTTTTTCTGATTACCAGGGTTTTCCTGACTGATTGATGAAGCTGGTTTTCTTGATGGTTGACAGACGTTTTCATGATTAACAGAGGTTTTCCTGACTGATTGATGGCACAGGTTTTCTTGATGGATGACAGACGTTTTCCTGATTAACAGAGGTTTTTCCTGACTCATACTTCTTTTACTGGCAGACAATCTCTGTAACAAACACTCCCAACTACAGGTGGATCCAAGCATTATGTTGTGGGTGCTGTACTTCCTGTTTCCTAATAACACAACATTTCTGTGTACATCTACTTGCCCCCACCCCCTGTCATAACAGAATGGCACAATCATAAAACAAAACACGGCAACAAAGAAAAAAAATTAACTGACCCCTGTTCAAAAGTCTGCATACCCTTAGTTCTTAATACTGTGTATTGCCCCCTTTAGCATCAATGACAGCGTGCAGTCTTTTGTAATAGTTGTCTATGAGGCCCCGAATTCTTGCAGGTGGTATAGCTGCCCATTCGCCATGGTAAAATGCCTCCAGGTCATGCAAAGTCATTGGTCATCTTGCATGAACCGCATGTTTGAGATCTCCCCAGAGTGGCTCGATGATATTAAGGTCAGGAAACTGTGATGGCCACTCCAGAACCTTCACCTTTTTCTGCTGTAACCACTGGAGGGTCAACTTGGCCTTGTGCTTAGGGTCATTGTCATGCTGGAAAGTCCAAGAGTGCCCCATGCACAGCTTTCGTGCAGAAGAATGCAAATTGTCTGCCAGTATTTTCTGATAACATGCTGCATTCATCTTGCCATCAATTTTCAAAAGATTCCCCGTGCCTTTAGAGCTCACACACACAAGGCTTATAGTGAACAGAAGGTATTGTGTTCACTATAAGCCTTGTTGACCCCTCTCCAAACATAGCGCTTATGATTTGTGACCATAAAGCACTATTTTGGTCTCGTCACTCCAAATTACAGTGTGCCAGAGGCTGTGAGGCGTGTGAAGGTGTTGTCGGGCATATTGTAACCAGGCTTTTTTGTGGCATTGGTGCAGTAAAGGCTTCTTTCTGGCAACTCGACCATGCAGCTCGTTTTTGGTCAAGTATGGTCGTATTGTGCTCCTTGAAACAACCACACTGTCTTTTTCCAGAGCAGCCTATATTTCTCCTGAGGTTACCTGTGGGTTTTTCTTTGTATCCCGAACAATTCTTCTGGCTTCTTCTATCTTTTTATATCCTTTTCCATCTTTGTAAAGTTCCACTACCTTGTTACGCAGGTCTTTTGACAGTTCTTTTCTGCTCCTCATGGCTCTGTATTTAGCGTGCCCAGTGCATCCATGTGAGAGCTAACAAACTCATTGACCATTTATACACAGACACTAATTGCAATTTAAAAAGCCACAGGTGTGGGAAATTCACCCTTAGTTGCCATTTTCACCTGTGTGTCATGTTGAAGATTAATTTATTACCCTATTCTTATTCTATCCATTATTCTGCAAAAGGACTGTTTTAGATTAGGCCTTAAATTGCTTTAGACTGTTCATGGTTGCCACATATAGAAGACCTAGGACAGCATGCCCTGTTCTTAGAAGTGATTATGGCCACAACCGAAGGCGCCAGGCCTCAAACCTATTTTATCTACGACCCTGTTCAGTTGGCTCCAAGGTAAAGTTGCCTGTGTCTCCTCTGTATTCTTCCGTTTGTGTAGGACAGGGACTGGGGATAGCTCAGATCAGGAGGTCTGTTAACTCAGACCTAGAACTATGGTTGCCATGACAGTGTAGGGTTCTATCTTGTTTTCCTATTAGT
>JACXGI010001527.1:0-11283 GCA_016801175.1 Esox masquinongy
CTTTTGGACAGCTGTCAAGTCGGCAGTCTTCCCCATGATTGTGTAGCCTACAGAACTAGACTGAGAGACCATTTAAAGGCCTTTGCAGGTGTTTTGAGTTAATTAGCTGATTAGAGTGTGGCACCAGGTGTCTTCAATATTGAACCTTTTCACAATATTCTAATTTTCTGAGATACTGAATTTGGGGTTTTCATTAGTTTGTCAGTTACAATCATCAGAATTAAAAGGAATAAACACTTGAAATATATCAGTCTGTGTGGAATGAATGTATACATTATACAAGTTTCACTTTTTGAATGGAATTACTGAAATAAATCAACTTTTTGATGATATTCTAATTATATGACCAGCACCTGTAAGTGAATTTGTTCATCTTGAAATAAAAATGAACATATATTTTGTTGCTGCATTTCTGAGTTTCTCATTATTTTGAGATACGATCATATTATAACCAGAACTAGATAAACTAAAACATCTTTTTGCCAGACCGTGTAAGCGGAGCTGGCCAAAAGGAGTGAATGTCACTCACTCACTCACTCACTGACTTCACTGGCTACAACCATCAGTAGCTACGTATGGACCCTTTTTGTGTTAGTAAACAGCAAGGACGTATTCTGTAGGCGGAGCCGAACTGGTGGCAGAAAGTGCCAGTGACCTCTTTACAACATAGGAATATGGATCATCTGGATGCCTTCTCCAATTATTTTGTAAAGTAAATGTCATTTCACAGATATAACATTACCGTTTATCCCATTCATTCATTAAATGCTTGCATAAATACTGAGCAAGCTAAACTGTCTAAGTATTAGCAATTTGGTTTGTTGGCATGCTAATTCTGCTTACAAGCTAGCTAATGTTGGTCAATGGTGTTTAGCATTACGAAATAGCCTGCTGTGAATGCCAGCTTTGTGGTTGCAGCTGTTACTAATTTCATTGTTATTATTATATTGATTTTGCCTGTGTGTGATAAACAGTGGACAAAACCTTGCCTGATATGAAATGAGCACTGCAGAGACGAGCATTCCGGATGGTTTCATCAGTCCAGTCTGTCTGTTTATGGCTTCCAACCCACATCTGCATTTAGCTTCAGAGTATGGCTTCGACAATTGTATTCTATAAAAATGAAGGCCATCTTTTTTGCATTCATATTCTGACATCCAACGGCACAACAAGACATTATTTTCCTTTACTCCGAGGATCTTTCCCATTTCCCTACACTTGTTCCCGCAGTTTTCTGCCACCACCAATCTTCAGTGACGTAGCCGTGACGTCCACTCCAAATTGGTTTATAGTAAGCCTAAAGTAAAAATGTCTATGGTTATATTGCGACTATTTCTGGCAGATGTTGGAAGTACGCATCTGTGCATGCTTTCTGGGGTAATATAGGCTGGCTCACCACCCATTGGGCAGTAAATCGTATGAAAAAAATAGATTCAAGGGTGGAAAAAAGTGTATGCTAAAATCATTAAATAGATTTTCGCGTCCGATCTTAAAATGTCTTCGTTCAAACACGTTTTTTCCACATTCGCTTGTTCTTACGATTACAATTTCTTCCCATCTTTGTTCAATCATGTTTTCTCAAAACCAAGTTTTCAGCCTCTATTGACGTGGAGGCGGGGCATCTGGGCATTGAATTCTCACACCCGATTACCATGAATCACACCATTATAAGGTGAAAATCATAGCCTGTCCATGCACTGCTTTCCCAATGTAATCTTTGGAGAGAAGTTTAAGAATTGTATAAACTATGCTAAATGTGTACATTTAAACAGAATAATGAACTGTTATTCACAGGTTGCATCGATGTCACTGTTGCCATGGTCACAGACACAGAAATTGATGAAAGTTTAACGTGTTCTGGACGTACTATGTACCCCAACATAGATCAGAGCAGCTATAAGTTACTTTCCTCTCGTCCGAACAACCACGCCCCCATTTGGGGGAATGCGATCGTTGTAAACGTGTGGAAGGCAACGGCGCAAAATTGTCAATCGTGTTTTGCACGTCAAATTAGATTAAAAAAAAACTAGTATACGCTTTTCTTTACTTCCCAAAAAAGCGAAGGACAGCAAAAGGAGAGATCTGTGGCTTCAGGCCATCTGTAGAGAGGGTGCAAATGGTCAACTATGGGACCCGTCCAGTCAACATGTTTATGTCTGTGGCAAACACTTCATCACAGGTTAGTTAATGATGCTAAAGTCAACAGTTATAATGTTAAATGTCAAAGAAGTGAATGTTGATGCTGCATTGAAAAGGCAGTACATAGAACATTCTGAAAATTCACTTCCTTGAAGTGATTTTATGTCATGATTATCGTCATAACAATTCCAATTCAAAGTGTGTCTAAATGCTACATTAATGCCATGATAAGAAAATTCTAGGGAACTGAATCTTCAAAAATTAAATTAAGCAACAGATGTAACTGTTCATTGCAAACTATTGTAGCAATACACATCATTCATTTGTAGCCTACCTTATAGTTGCAGGGTACTAGTTAGCTTGCTAAACAAGTTAGAGATTTAATTAGTTTACAGTAACGTCACATTGGACAGACTACCAAAACAGCAAAATAAAGTGACAGATGTGTTACGCATGCAGGTACCCTGTATGTGGGTTTGTGTTTTTCCTCTCCTGCCGTTTCCCCAGGTGTCCCTTATGTTCCTGACTGTGCTAGTTGGTGTTTCCCACCTGGCAGTCATGAGTGCATCGCCTGACTGCTGAGGTGGACCAATCAGTGGACACCCCTCCTAATTGCACCACCTGTTCCTTTTTCCATTACCCAATCGCATCACACATCCCTGGATTAAAAACCCAGTCAGTTAGTTCTCCTAGAGAGACACTTTTGATTTACCCCACATGGACATAGACACTCTTGAGATACAGACCTTTTTTTTTTTTTTTTTTTGATAGACAGACACTTTGTTCATACATACATTACTTAGTTTAGCACATACATCTCAGTTTGTCCTGTTTCATGTGAGTATGTATTGCTGTGGTGTTTTGTTTGGTGTTGTCTAGTCAATTGTTCGCTGTGTGCTGTTTAGTCCTTGTTCAACCTATGTGTTTTTGTTTGTCCCTGTGTCCCTGGGAAAAGGTTTTTTTTAGCAAGTCGCCCTTGGGCATACACAACCCGTAGGAAAACTTTGTCTAAAAACACTAGTTAGAACTGAGTGGACCCCCCCCCACTGTATTTTTGTATTGGTTAGTAGTCAGCTAAGTGGTTCTTGAGGCAAGCAAGTTCAGTTTAGGGGTGTTTTGACTATTATTTCATTTCTTGGGTTCAGCTCAGCCCCTTTTCCCTACCCCCTTTACCGTGTGTTTATAATAAATGTTTTATATTTGACGGTAGCTGTGGTGTTCTATGCTGTTTGTTCTCACTGTTCATTTACACTACACTAATTTTTTATTAGTGTAATGTAAATGAACAGTGTTTTCTCTATATAACGTTGAGAACTCTCAACGTTATATTTCTTGTGTTTTCTCTATATAACGTTGCCGACATAAAATAATTGTTTGCCTGACTGGCCATAGTGTTTGCTCCTAATTCCTAAAAAACAATGTAGTTTTCTTATTTTGTAAGATTTATTGGCAAAGACGTCGGATTTTGTATTCATTGCCAGTCAAATTAAATGGGCTGTTTTCCCCAAAAAAGGGGCGGGAGCATGATGCGAAAGCAAAGGCCTATCAGTGCAGTCTGTGTGCTATGGCTTATTTAACTAAACTATCAATGTTTATTTAAAATACAGTTGTTTAATGTAAAAAAATGGGCCGTTATTGGGATGGCAAAAAAAACTAAATTCAAATGCGGTAAAAGTTAACTTAACTCATTAACTAGATTTTTTTTTTGCTGTGATGTTTCCAAACCATTAGGCTTATAACAAATGGTAATTAGCCCCTGTCTAACTTCAGTCACTTGGACTTGTTAAATTTTCATCCAAATCTGTGTCTGTAACCATGGCAACAGTGATGTCGATGCAACCTGTGAATAACAGTTTATTATTCTGTTTCAATGTTTAAATGTACACATTTAGCCTAGTTTATACAATTCTTAAAATTCTCTCCACAGGTTGCATTGGGAAAGCAGTGCATGGAAAGGCTATGATTTTCACCTTATTGTGTGATTCACGGCTAATTGGGTGCGAGAATTCAATGCCCAGATAAAGCCCCGCCTCCACGCCAATAGAGGCTCAAAACATTGTTTTGAAAAAACATGACTCGAACGAAGTTGGGAAGAAATTGTAATCGTAAGTGAACGTGGAAAAAACATGTTTGAACGAAGACATTTTAAGATCGGACGCAAACATCCATTTAATGATTTTAGCATACAATTATTCCACGCTTGAATCTATTTTTTTCATACGATTGAATTTAGCTTTTTCATACTATGAAATATTTCAGTTACGTTTTTCTTTTCTTACAGTCAATACATTTGAGCTCAATTTGGCTCCATAAGGTAGTACCACAGGTCCAAAAGTGGTGGGGCAAAATTTGGGACATAGCGGGGGCCTTTCTTGGGGACCAGTCTGAATTTTTCCTGAACTTGTAAGGTAAACTTTTGTGTCCTACCTACAGTATATGCTTTGTTGACGAAAGATAATTGTAGACATTCACATACAAAAAAGTCTTTATAAAGTGATATTCCCATTCCATACATCAGATTCTATTGAATCACCTCACTATGTATTGCACTCTTCTTATTAACTCAATCCTACCAGTGTCACCATGCATTTACACCACAATGGCTGTTTGCGAAAGACAGTTTTGTTGGTACTAGAATTCATTAGCTACTGCATAGTTGTTATCCGTATGTTGTGGTTTGACAAAAGTATTTATATTTTTTGTGTAGATGTCTAGAATTTCAAGCTTTGAAATGTTTTATAAATGTCAGCGTGACAACACCATGTCATCAGTCTTAATTTAACAAACTGACCAGCTAGCTAAACTTTTTGGGAAGGTTTGACATACCTTGTTTTTTTAAATAAAATTCCACAGACTTTGCGTTTTCACCTGACATGAGGCAGGCGATAGGGGAGCGTGAGCAAAAAAAGTAGCTAGTAACCATCTGCACTGAACCGATTCTGACGACTACTAGCAAGAAATTCATGTTTATTTTTTTCATTGGAAAAAAGTTTGTTTATAATAGTAGATACATTGAATGCGCTTGATACTCCGCTGTGTTGAAAGTGGTGGGACGCGCCACTCCAGTTTGAAAAGTACTGGGGAAAATGCCAGCTCACCACCCATTTGCCGGCGGCTCTGTCTCATAATAACGATATAGTATCTCGAAATAACGAGAAACTTAACGAGATGCAGCCCCCCCAAAAAAATAATTGATCCTAGGGTTCAGGGCATCCGTAAGCTTTGCAAGATGTGACAATGTTTCAGCATGTAGCTACACAGATGCCACAAACCTTTAAGTGTACTGGCACTTGTTGACAGGCATCATTTCTCCTTTCCCTCCTCAGCCAATGTGGCAAGCACAGCCATGAGATTTTGTTGGAGGGTATCAATGGCCAGGTGCTAAGACAGCCACATTGGGTCCTTTTACTTCTAGAAATAAACTTCAATGTTATGTTAGTATAAACTTACAGTGCTGGTTAACAATGAGTAGACAGGAAACACAAAATGTAAATTATAATGACCTAATATATCTTAATCTTCAAGTCACACCACGCCACCCCCATTGTTGGCACACTCTGTGTTCACAGATCAATAATACATGTGAAATAACACAACATGGCAATTGGTATGTATTTTTCTTAGTTACAAACACACTAAGATGCAAAGTAAATTAATCATACCTGTCAGCTGCCCTATCAGTACTAAGCCACTTTTCAATGGGACAGCTTTTACTGAATTGACAGTGGTGTCAGCCTACTGTCTCTGACTGTGACAATGTTGAGGAGCTTGTTATAATCCAGTTCCTTCTTATCCAGGTATCTGAATGAAAAAAAATGTGTATAGATCAGGGGTTTAATTCCTGATAAGAAGGAAAATCAGTGGCGTGGGACCCTTCTCAATGATAGGCTCCTCAATGACCTGGCAAAAAATTTCTAGCATTTCCTCTATGATGCAATGAGACCAGTATTAGAATTAGAATCAGAAAAGAGGGAAATGCAAATAATTTGTCATTGGACAAAATATGTAGCTTTACAGTCATGAAGCCATGATCAAATACAAGTTTGTAATATAAGTATTACAGTTTTTTTGTCACTAATACTACACTGCTCAAAAAAATTAAGGGAACACTGAAATCACACATCGGGTCTCGGTGGATATTAAAGATCAAAATCATTACTGTACATTGTTGTAATTCGTTGAAAACAAAATGACGTAACAACAGTCAGTGGAAACCAAAATCACCAACTGATTCAGGGCTGGATTCAGACCGAAAATCAAAGCGAACTCTGCCTGTCCCCCACTGCGAGCCTGCCTGCTCCATGTTTGTTCAATAAATACTGTGGATCGCCCTCCTCTGCCTCTGAGTCCGCATTTGGGTCCCCGCTTGCTCGCCGTTGTGTCAGAACGATCTGGCCATGTCAGACCCAGTGGAGTTGGAACACCTACAGAACGCGATGGCCTGCCAAGGGGTCGTCGTGGGTCGACACGAGGAGGCGCTCCGCGGCATCGCAGAAGATCTCCGCGAGCAGAGAGAGCACCAGCAGGAAGCCAATGACGGCCTGCGGCAAATGTTAGAGAGGATAACCCTGGCCCTGCCCGCACAGGTAGCTCCCCACCTGTCTCCTGCCCCACCTACACCCGGTTTCCCAACACCCCCCCGGTACCCCAAAGAGAGCCGCACTTACTTGGTCCCGAACGGTTCTCTGGTGACTCCAGTTATTGTGGTCCCTTACTGTCCCAATGCTCGCGCATCTTCGAGCTCCAGCCGTCCTCGCTCCCCACGGAGAAGTCACGGGTTGCCTACATCATTACCATGATGACAGGGCGAGCCTTGGCCTGGGCTACGCCGATCTGGGACCAACAATTACCCGTCTGTTACAGCCTAGCAGCCTTCATGGCGGAGGTAAAGAAGGTTTCCAGCAGTGAAGCGGCACGTCAGCTCTTACAACTCAGACAGGGCACCAGTAGCGTGCCGGATTACGCCATCAAATTCCGTACCCTGGCAGCGGAGTGTTCGTGGGGTTCTGAGGTGCTACTCGATACGTTCTACAGCGGCTTGTGTGACCCCATCAAGGACGAGCTTGCTGCCCGAGATGCGCCCACAAGTCTAGACGGTCTCGTGTCCATGGCCACTCGCATAGGCAGCCGACTATGGGAACAAGACCGGGAGAGAGGACATCGTCATCCTGCCCAGGCGCTTCTGCATTCCGGCAGGCTGGGTGGCAGAGCGTCACTGGGACTAACAACACCACCCGAGTCCTTCCAAGACCCACCGAGGACGACCGAAGCCCTTACACCTGAGCCCATGCAGTTGGGCAGGGCGCGTCTGACTCCGGAGGGGCGTCAACACCGAATGATCAGTCACAGCTGCCTCTGCTGTGGAGAGAAAGGACATTATGCCGCCAGCTGTCCGTTGAAAGGAGGGGCTCATCCGTAACAGCAGGAATACGGGTGAGTCAGACCAAGACGCAGTGGGTACCCACTGTGCGTTTTCCTTTTCCTGCCACTATTATTTGGGGTTCCCAAACCCTGGGCGTAAACGTTCTCATTGATTCCGGGTCTGATGACTGTTTTATTGACACCTCCCTTCTTGTGCAGTTAGGCATTCCTTCACGCCCCTTACACACACCCATTGAGGCCACAGCCCTGGACGGTCGCTATATCGGGCGGGTGTCTGGGATATCAGTTCCCGTTACCCTGACCCTATCTGGTAACCACAGTGAGGAGATCCAGTTCCTGCCTTTTCTCCTAATGTTCCGATTGTGTTAGGCCACTCATGGCTCATGAAACACAACCCCCACATCGACTGGGCTACCGGCTCTGTTACGGGTTGGAGCTCCTTTTGTCTGGCTCACTGTCTGAAGGCCGCTCCACAGGTTCTGACCAGGGATGTCCCACCGTCCACAGACATCGACGTGTCGTCCGTCCCTGCTGAATACTGGGACTTAAGGGAGGTTTTTGATAAAGCCCGGGCTACCTCTCTACCACTTCACCGGCCATATGACTGTGCCATAAACCTCCACCCAGGCACGTCGCCTCCCCATGGACGCCTGTACTTCCTGTCCGGACCCGAAACAAAGGCCATGGAGGAGTATGTGGGGACTTCCCTCAGGGCCTGGATCATCCGACCGTCTTCCTCTCCTGCTGGCGCTGTGTTTTTCTTTGTGGCCAAGAAAGACAAGACCCTGCGTCCCTGTATAGATTATCGGGGCCTGAATGACATTACGGTGAAGGACCTTTATCCACTCCCTCTGCTTGCCTCTGCATTTGAGTTGCTCCAGGGTGCCACGATCTTCTCGACACTGGACCTCCGCAGTGCCTACCACCTGGTATGGATCCGAGAGGGTGATGAGTGGAAGACGGCGTTTAACACCACTAGAGGACACTATGAATACCTGGTGATGCCGTTTGGGCTGACCAACGCTCTGGCTGTCTTTCAGGCTCTGTTAAATGACGTGCTCCGGGACATGATTAACTGCTTTGTTTTCGTGTTTCTGGATGACATTTTGATTTACTCCCGCTCTGCCCAGGAACACACCTCCCACGTACGACAGGTCCTTCAGCGGTTATTGGCTGAGAAGTGCAGGTTCCATCGCTCCGTCATTCCCTTCCTGGGGTACATAGTGGCCGCGGGTAGCATCCGGATGGACCCCGGCAAGATCCAAGCCGTCACCGATTGGCCACAGCCCTCTTCACGCCTGGACCTGCAACGCTTCCTTGGATTTGTCAATTTCTACTGGAGGTTCATCCGGGGCTACAGCGAGTTGGCAGCCCCGCTCACCGCCTTGACCTCCACTAAAGTGGATTTCCTATGGTCCCCCGCAGCATCCCATGCCTTCGCGGTCCTCAAGCAGCGCTTCACCTCAGACCCCATTCTGATTCACCCGGACCCAGCCCGGCAGTTTGTAGTGGAGGTGGACGCCTCTGGCGTCGGCGTGGGGGCCGTTCTATCGCAAAGGTCGGACCGTGACCAGAAGCTGCACCCCTGTGCTTACCTCTCCCGTCGCCTGACACCTGCTGAGGCTAATTACGACGTTGGCAACAAGGAATTACTTGCGGTCAAGACAGCATTGGAGGAGTGGAGACATTGGCTGGAGGGCACGGAACAGCACTTTCTTGTGTGGACAGACCACAAGAACCTTGAGTATCTGCACTCGGCCCGGAGACTCAATTCCCGCTAAGCCAGGTGGGCCCTGTTCTTCGCTCGTTTCCATTTCACTCTGTCCTGTCGGCCCGGCTCGAAGAATACCAAACCGGACGCGCTCTCCCGTGTGTTCGGACCTGCTGCTGTCCACCGAGTGCCTGTGCGCATCCTTCCTGCCTCCTGTCTAGCTACATCGTTGGTTTGGGGTGTTGAAGAGGCAGTGCGCAATGTGCAACCGTTAATTCCTGCCCCTGGGGGAGCCCGTCTGGCTGCCTGTTTGTGCTTCACCCTGTCCGGTCCAGAGTCCTGGAATGGAGCCATTCCTCAAGACTCACCTGCCACCCTGGCGCCCGCTGGACCTTGGCCTTCTTCCGTCAACGGTTTTGGTGGCCCACCATGGGTGTGGACGTCCCCTCTTTTGTCTCCGCCTGCACGGTGTATGCCCAAAACAAGACGTCATGCCAAGCTCCAGCCGATTTCCTGCAACCGCTTCCTGTCCCTCGTCGCCCATGGTCACACATCTCCCTGGACTTCTTCACGGGCTTGCCGTTTTCCGACGGTAACACCGCTATCCTCATGGTGGTGGACCGGTTCACCAAGGCGGCACACTTCATCCCCCTGCCAAAGCTGCCATCGGCCAAGGAGACGGCCCAACTGATGGTGCAGCACGTCGTCTGGATCCACGGTCTGCCTGTTGACGTCGTCTCCGATCGGGGCCCTCAGTTCACCTCCCAGTTCTGGAGGGCATTCTGCACCCTCATTGGCTCTTCCCTCAGTCTGTCCTCCGGCTTTCATCCCGAGTCAAATGGCCAATCGGAACGGGCCAATCAGGACCTGGAGACCGTGCTACGGTGCCTGGTCTCACACAACCCTGCCACGTGGAGCTGGCAACTAGTTTGGGTGGAGTACGCCCACAACACCCTACCCTCCTCCGCTACTGGGCTCACCCCCTTCGAGTGTTCCCTGGGCTACCAGCCTCCGTTGTTCCTGGAGCAGGAGGAGGAGGTCGGTGTCCCGTCCGCCCAATTGTTCATTCGGTGCTGTCGTCGGACATGGAAGCGGGCCCGGGCGGCCCTTCTGCGCAACAACGCCCGGTACCGTTGGCAGGCCGACCGCCGCAGGACCCCAGTACCCCGCTACCATGTTGGCCAGAGGGTGTGGTTGTCCCCCCGGAACCTGCCCCTTCGTGTGGAGAGCCGCAAGCTGTCTCCCCACTTCATCGGGCCCTTTCAGATCTCTCGGGTCATCAGCCGCTCGGCTGTTAATTTGGTGTTGCCCCGCTCCCTCCGTGTACACCCAACCTTTCACGTGTCTCGTATCAAACCCTGTCACTAACTGTTTGTTTTCTCCTCTCCCTAGGCCTGCCCCTCTCCCCCGTCTCATCGACGGCCACCCGACCTACTCTGTTCGATGCCTCCTGAGGGTTCGGGCCCGGGGCCGGGGCTTCCAGTACCTGGTTGACTGGGACGGCTATGGACCGGAGGAGCGCTCCTGGGTGCCGGCTAGGGACATCCTCAACCCGAGCCTCATCGCTGACCGGTGTCCCGGTCAGCCGGGTGTGTGCCTGGGTCGGCCGCCAGTGGCGTCCGTAGGGGGGGGTACTGTCACGCCCTGATGTGTTTCACCTGTTGTCTTGTCCCTGCCCCTCACCAGGTGTTCCCGGTTCCCCATTAGCCCTGTGTACTTAGACCCTGTTCTCTGTTTGGCAGTTGCCAGATCGTCTCGTCTTGTACAGTCGTTTCCAGCGTTCTATGTGTTATATTACCCACTCTACCTGTCATTCTCTTCCCCGGTTGAGACCCTTGCCTGTTTTTCCGGAGTACGAGCCTGCCTGCCCTCCCCTGTACCTTCGACCATCTGACCGCCCGACAACGAACACTGCCTGTCCCACACTGCGAGCCTGCCTGCTTCCCCTGTACCTTCGACCATCTGATCGCCCGATAACGAACACTGCCTGTCCCCCACTGCGAGCCTGCCTGCTTCCCCTGTACTTTCGTCCATCTGATCGCCCGATAACG
>JACXGI010001527.1:11383-90594 GCA_016801175.1 Esox masquinongy
CCTGCCTGCTTCCCCTGTACCTTCGACCGTCTGATCCCCCGACAACGAACTCTGCCTGTCCCCCACTGTGAGCCTGCCTGCTCCATGTTTGTTCAATATATACTGTGGATCGCCCTCCTCTGCCTCTGAGTCCGCATTTGGGTCCCCGCTTGCTCGCCGTTGTGTCAAGATCAGTGATTCAACCACACTTGTCAAACAATGTAAGACACGTGTTTCAAAATGACTCTTTGAAGTGCTAAAGGCAATCTGTTACAGTTTATTTCACTGTTTTCACATAAGCCAAAACTCTAACTGTACATTAGCCATCAAAATTTATAGAAAATAATTTCTATCCCATAATTAAGTGTGATCAATGTAGACATCTTATACAATCATTGAAGCAAAAAAAGTATTTTTTTTTGCAACATTTTTATTTTGTTTAATAAAGTGTAACAAATACTAACAGATATAAATAAAAGAAATGTCAATGTTTAGCACACAGTACACTAATTTGTGTCAATGTCTTTGGCATTTGGCCATGATATCTGGTCCACTTCATAATGAATAGCTTCAAATTTTTTCATGCACTGCAGGAAGAATCTTTTGGCATGGCAAAACCAAATTATGACATTGGTCACCAGTGATGTCATGACATGGCTTATCCATGAGCTGGAGGACGTTGACACGCTAATTATCCTCCATAATGAAAAGGAGATTATGGGACCAGGTCTAGGGTCAGGAATCAGGGATTGGCCCTAAACCATTCCTAAATCACTTGTGAATTCTGGAACCTAACACTATCACACACAATTTCATTGAGGAACTCAATGAGGTATGCAACCACAGCATTGCAAGACCCAAGAAGTGGCTTATGTCCTACCACCCCATCTTCGGGTATGGCTACAAACATGGATATGTTTCCTCCACCTTGGCCAGGCACACAGACAGTTCCTCATAGCCATTGATATTGTGCCGACACTGTCGAATTTCGGCCTAGTAGAAGCATGCTTTATCAACCAAGATGTACTTGTGATGGTTCACAGCAGTTCAGTTTGTAGTTCTGACCCTCTTCAGTCTATCTGATTTATTCCTCTGTCTTGCTGTCTATTTTGCTCCATGTTGAAAGACATTGCCAGTGTTCGCATGGTTTATATGGTTATATGCCTACCAGTTGTGGTTACAACTATGGATGGCAATCATATCCTGTTTATGACAGTCTTGTATAGCACATAGGGAATGCAGTGGTCTCTTGTGGCTCACACTACCAAAATAAAGGTTGTGGGTTTGAATCCCACAGGGTGGTGATTCTGTATTCTGTATATAGCTAGTGAAATATCTATTACATTATACACAAAAAATATTGCATAAACCAATGGCGTATAAATTAACATTGGGGAAAATATCCACAATGTAATAAAGTTGTCTTTAAAAAAAGAATGTTGTTTCATCTTGTATCTGTATGCAGCTCCGCTCATTAGTAATTTCACTCCAGGAAAGAACGAAGCTGAGAGACCATCGTAAGAGCAATTTTCTTGTGAAGGAATTAGGAGTTAGCAAAATGCAAAGGAGCAACATGGCAAGCATTGGCGAGCCAGAACTAGAAGACACCCAGGTATTATTTAGGTCTGCCGTCTGGGAACATTTCGGTTTCCATGTAAATTATAACAGCGATTGCCAACGAGTAGTGGATAAGACTAATACAAAATTTAGCATGTTCATTGATGATAGCCTATTCGAGTGGCAATATGAGTAACATGACAAATTATTTATTTATTGTTATACTGTACATGGAAAATATAAAATACATTTTCTCATGGATAAATTATCATTTTTTCTTCTTTGGAAGTAATGTGTTTCAAGTGGTCCTATTTTGTGGCACTGCTATGTGGCTTGATTTTGATGTTTGCTGCTGGATTATGCACACGTATTGAAGTTCTGATTTAAATTACTATTTTCTTTCTGATAAAAAAAAGGCAGGCACTGGTGTTTTTTGTTGTCTCTTTGCTTCCATATGCTCCTGGGAATTCAAGCTACCCTTGTTTACTATTATGATAAATGGATAAGCTAAATAAAATTTACATATTTCTCAGGCATTTGTTTTTTCGATGTATCGAAACCGTACCGAATCCTGACACTACTGTACCGCATTGTACCGAACTGCGAGTTTTGTGAACCATTTCACCCTTAATTTAAACACTATATTCAATAGATAATAGTACCAAGACAAGATAACAAATGTTGATACTGAGAAATGTTTTTTCTTGGAAAATACATGCTTACTTTGAATTTAATGCCAGCAACACATTTCAAAAAAGCTGGGACAGAGGCATCAAAATACTGGAAACATTGTGTAATGCTAAATAACTAAACCTGGTGGAACATCACACAACTAATTAGGTCAATCAGTAACATGATTTGGTATTAAAAGATAATTCCAGAGAGGATGGGCCTGTCTGAAGTGAGGATGGGGAGGGGTTTACCACTCTGTGAAAGACTGTGCGGGTAAATAATGCCACAATTCAATAGTAAAGTATCACAATGTAAAATTGCAAGGAGTTTGGGGATCTCATCATCTACGGTACACAATATCATTAAATGTTTCAGAGAATCAGGAGTAATCTCTGTACGCAAGGGACAAGGGTGAAAACCAATATTGCATAGCAGTGATCTTCGGGTCCTCAGGTGGCACTGCACTAAAAACAGACAAAATTCTGTAGTGGACATTACTGCGTGGGCTCAGGAACACTTCCGAAAGCCATTGTCTGTGAACACAGTACATCGCTGCATCCACAAATGCAAGTTAAAACTCTACCATGCAAAGAAGAAACCATACATGAACAACATCCAGAAACGACAATGCCTTCTCTGGGCCCGAGCTCATTATAGATGGACTGAGGCTAAGTGCAAAACTGTCCTGTGGTCTGAGAAAACAAAATTTGAAATTATTTTTGGGAATCATGGACGCCGGGTCCTCCGGGCAAAAGAGAAGGACCATCCGGCTTGTTATCAGCGCGCATTGCAAAAGCCAGCATCCGTGATGGTATGGGGGTGCATTAGTGCACACGGCATGGGTAACTTGCACTTCTGTGAAGGCACTATAAATGCTAAACAATACATACAGGTTTTGGAGAAACATATGCTGCCATCCAGACAATGTCTTTGAGGGAAAGCCTTGCTTATTTCAGCAGTACAATGCCAAGCCACATTCTGCAAACATCACAACAGCATTGCTCTGTAGTAAAAGAGTCCGGGTGCTAAACTGGCCTGCCTGCAGTCCAGACCTGTCCCCTATTGAAAACATTTGGCGCATTATGAAATGACAAATACTGCAAAAGAGACTACGAACTGTTGAGCAGTTGAAATCCTATATCAAGCAAGAATGGGACAACATTCCCCTTTCAAAACTACTGCAATTTGTCTCTCCTCATTTCCCAAATGCTTACTGAGTGTTATTAAAAGAAGGGGTTATGCAACACAGGGGTAAACATGCCCCTGTCCCAAATGTTTTGACCCATGTTGCTATTCATGTGTGTAGCCATATCTGAAGATGGGGTGGTCAGACATAAGCCACGTCTTGGGTCTTACAATTCTGTGACTGCACACATTATGGAGGTGGAAGATCTATGACTGCCATCCCCATGAGCATGTCGCCCTGCTACAGCCCATGGATAAGACATGTCATGACATCACTAGTGAACAATGTCAGGTTTGGGTTTGCCATGCAGTGCATGAAAAATGAAAATATTCATTGTGACATGGACAAGATATCATGGCCAAATGCTGAAGACAGAATTGACACAAATTAGTGTAGTTTGTGCTAAATATATTTTATTTATTTCTGATAGTATTTGTTACAGTTGATTAGACAATCAAAACATGTTGCAGTAAAAGTTACTTTTTTAATGATTGTAGCAATGACTGTAACAAGTACCTGTGCTGCTTCCTAACTGAGGTAACATCGTACACTATGAAGGTTGTAGAGCATGAATCTGCACGAGCACGTTGCCTTGATGTAAGCCGAAAATGACAACGTGTCTTCAAGGATCACACCAATGTTCTTTGCACTCTCGGAGGAGAACACTGTGCAGGTGTCAACCATGATGGACATTTCCTGGAGCAGACAGGCCTTCCTATGAAAGAAGAGCAGCTAATTTTTGTCAATCTTAAGCTTGAGGTTTTGGGCTGACATCCAACTGGGTATGTCTGCTAGACACACAGAGATGCATGTTGTCACCTGGGTGTTGGAAGGGGGAAGGAGAAAAAAAGGAAAGAAAAGACAAGAGAGATACCGACTTGTAGTTGCTGAAATCAGAATGGTCAAGTATTGGTTTCTTTAAGAGGGGAACTACTCTGACCATCTTGAAGTTCGCTGGGATGCAGCCAGTGCCCAGAAAAGAGGGAATTGAGGAATGAAAAGGTCTCCTGTCTGGAGAAGGTAGGAGGGGATAGAGTCAAAAGGACATGATGTTGGGTGGTCAGCCATCACCAGCTGCAGGATATCATTTGGTAAGGTGGTTAATGTGTGGCCAGGTTCGACAAGTGAACGACCAGTTGGCCCACAAGGCTTAGTGAATGAGGTACGGATTGGTACCTAGGGGGAGGAGGTAGGAAGTGGTAGAGGATAAAGGAGTGAGGAGAAGGTGGAAAAGATTTGCCTGGGATTAGAGGAAGAAGCCTGGAAATTTGAGTAATAGAAGTTGTCTTTAGCAGCAGATAGAGAGGAAGAAAAGGTAGCAGCAAGTAGGGATTAGTTGGATGCTAAGTCATTCAAAAATGTTTTCTCTCAGCTACCCGAAAACCTCTCCTGTGAGCGCACATTTAGTGGGGATGGCTGTACCAGCTGGGAGAAAAGGGGACAGTGAGATTCATAGGGCTTGAAAATAGGGGCGAGTAGTGTGGAGAAGGCAGACTCTGGAGATAGAAGAGAGAAGAATTTAGGAGATGGGAAAGGAAAGGAAAAAGCGCAAACCTGTCCATGAAACAGCCTTTGAGTCAATTTTCCAATTACTTTTGGTCCCTTGAAAAAGAGGGGACTACATATTAAAGAGCTGTAATTTCTAAACCCTTTCTCCAATTTGGATGTGAATACCAAATTAAAGCTGAGAAACTGCACTTTAAGCCCATATTCATTAATTAACTGTAACTTGAATGTATTTTGGTGAAGAGCCAAAATAACAAAATTTGTGTCAGTGTCCAATTATTTCCGGACCTAACTGTATGACCTTTAAAGGGACAGCGAATAACAATGAAGAGACTAAGAGACCACTGCACCTTTTTCCTTCCTTTCCAAAAAAGTTGAAAAGGAAAGTTTTGAGTGAGGAACAGAAGCGTTCAATTTGCAGTGGTCTATTAATTTTAACCTTTCTGTACCTCACTCAAAACCTTCCTTTTCGACTTTTTTGGAAAGGAAAGAAAAAGATGCAGTGGTCTCCTAATTATTTCCTGAGCTGTATTTGATAGAGCTTTGTGAAATAACAATTATCTATATGTGATAAACAAATGTTCTGTCACAGCAAAAAAAACACATTAGAGAACCCCATCGTTTGTGTTATGCTGTATACGTTTGGTGAGGTAAATGTCGTTCAATGGTTTAAAATCTTACCTTTTCTAACATCTCCTCCATAGACGTCTCGTGGGCTTGCTGCACAATCCGTGCCGTGCCGGCTGTTGCATTTATATGTTCAGTGTCTTTTGGTTCTGTGTAGTCTGTTTCTATGTTCTGTACGTAGTTTCACCTGTGTCTTGTTTGTCCTGCATAATGTCCCTATTTAAGTTCCCCCTGCCCTAGTGTTTGGGTTCAGTCATTGTTTGATATGTCTGGTTACATCTGTATCTTGCTTGTGCTTTTAAGTTTAAAAGTACCTTTATTTATGTACCTCTACACCTGTGTCCTGCTACCTTGAAGACGATACAAATGAGCCATTTTTGGAAGAGACATACTGACTTTACGCAATAACATGACTTTTCTCCTACCTGTCTTTCCTTACCGAATGAGACCAGAAGTCAATGCAAACTGGTAGAAAGTTTCAATCTCTAGGAATATCTCAGGCACTCAAAAAATGTTTTTTGAAAAATATTTCAAACATTAGCATACAACATTAACTGTAAATGGCTTCTGTTCATTTATGTTGGTATTTATTCTAGTAATTCAGTGAACACCTTAGATACGGCCCCTTCTATAGTTAAGTGCAAGACAATCAAATTCAAATATCAAATGTGCAAGCACGCTCCAGATAGAAAAAGAAACATATTCCAAAGAATATTGACAGCTAGGAAAAAAGTAATGACCCTGGTGCCGGTTTACCGCTTTTCCTTCCTTGGACCACTTTTGATAGGTACTGACCATTGCAGACCGGGAATACCCCACAAGGGCTGCAGTTTTGGAGATGCTCTGACCCAGTCTTCTAGCCATCACAATTTGGCCCTTATCAAAGTCGCACAGATCCTTACACTTGCCCATTTTTCCTGCTTCTAACACATCAACTTTGAGGACAGAATGTTCACTTGCTGCCTAGTATATCCCACCCATTGACAGGTGCCATGATAACAAGATTATCAGTGTTATTCACTTCACCTGTCAGTGGTCATAATGTTATGGCTGATCGGTGTATATTACACCACATTAAGTTAAGCTGCTGGATAGATAAAGAATTAGCTGACTTTGCTTGATAGAAGAGCATTTTTGCTAAAATGAATACACTAATACTAGTATCCGAATGTTTTAATAGAATGTAAGGTCACCATTAACAGCACAAAACTAGTTTAGCACTTTTTGCACTCTCACTCGCCCTCTACCTAATTCACTTCCAGCAACACCCTTAATCTTTTCTCTGGCACAGAAACACAAACAAGTGCTGTTGAAGCTTCACACACGCATAAATAAGGAAATAATAATTGGTTCAATATATACGATAGAACAAACAAATAGATTTCCAATTATTATTATGAAAACATTGTGTAACCATGTTTACTATTCAGATATTGCAGCTTTACACTAAGATGACCAGACTCATCTGTTTTGCTGGCCTTTTACTGTCCACAGAAATGTTCCTCAGAAATTGTAAAGTAACTCTGACGTTGAACCAAAAGCATATATTTTATCCAGTCTAGTCAGAATTGAATGTAATGTTTGTCTGTTTCTTCGCTAAACTTACTTGCTTAAACTGACCTTTTATATGCAAGTTCTATTAGTGCTGCATTGAAACCACTGCATAAACAAACATGCCCACGGCCAGAAAGGGCAAAAAAGACAGCATGCTGCTTGATTCTGAAATTACTGGACGTAGGCTTAGAAAAATGCATAATGGAAATCATAGTGATTATGGGGAATAGAACCAGGTGTTTATAATGGTGAAGACAAAAAGGAAGTCCAGGTGCTACTGATAATAAGACAGAGCCACAGGACCTTGGCACCAAGCCGCAGTGCAGCGGGGGGGAGATGTTACACACTGTGGTTAAGGTTACGACTAAAGTTGGAGGTAAGGTTAAACAGCAAAAATGGTTAATGTTAGATGTTGCTTCCAGCGTGGTTATGGTTAGGATTAAGGTTAGTGGTAAGGTTAGACATCAAAAACGTTTAAGGTTAGATAACTATTGATGGGAAGCACAACCCAGACGCTCCAAGGCTTGCTTCAAAAATTTCAACCCGGTCTGATCAAAGCAAAAGGGCTGAGGCTTGTATCGGAGTAACGATGCGACGTGATTGATGAAGTCGGAAATCTTGATTTAATCACATGCTTTTTCCAAAGCTTCTTGTGAAACTCAGACTTCCACAGGTGTTCAATGCCTGAGAACATATGTCGGTGTTTTCAAACACCGACCTCTATTGGTCAACTTATTTGCTCATTAAGGTATCAAATTGCATATTTTTTACTCCAGCCAGTAGCATCGTAGACTCATAATCAATAAACGAACATACACACTGCTTGCAAAAATTAGGATAGCCACGCTAGCATCGCTTTGATTGGCTCGCTTTTTGGATGTGCTTGCGGCATTGCTGGCATTATAACCACAACTTCAGTTGTGTATCAATGCTGGAGCAGAGCTACTAGCCAGCCCGAAATTATTTGGTGTCCCCAGCAATTAGTGCTGGTGATTTGCATAAAGTTGGCAAAAGCTGAACTTTTTGTTCACCGCCCACGCCTTGCATGTATCACCCAATGAACCTCTTGCTCGCCACACTCACATGCATTTAAATTAATTTAGCCATCGCGCCCCACGCGATCAGTGTGTCCGCAAAAGGACAGGTAGTGGTGTGAGATTGAATCCTGATAGAGTTTTGAGAATTTATCACATTTTTTTGTTATAATGTCTTTATAATCTAAAACGTAACAGATGCTTAGTTTAAAAATGCTATCTGGAAAGGCAAGATGCATTCTAATTCCCCTTTGCAATGTGCACACCTAACCCCCTTTTTTCTAATTCCCCTTTGCAATGTGCACACCTAACCGTTGCGTCTTGAAGTCTTATTGAATATAATAGAAAAAAACATCTATATAAACATTAAACATGTGATTTTTATTTCGGACCAGAAGATTTCACTATTGTGCATTGTGTTTAAAGCCAACATCCCCAACCACGACTCTCCAGCAAAATATGAAACATTTAAAGCTACAAGCGTGTCTAGCAGCGGTACTTACTGTAAAATGTGCACACATGCACTTAAACAGAGAAATGTATTATTGTTGTACGATAGACGTATCCATTGTACTTTTGACCTTCTCTTGCATTTGCGTATTATCTTTTAAACACAGCTTTTGGATTAACATTTTTTGTCACTTGTGCAATCTAAATGTGTATATAGCCTAGTCCAGGAATGGATGACCCTTGGCCCTTCAACCACTCCCCTTCAGCACACTTCCTATTTGCAGTTAAATTAAAGCAGTATAATAAATATTGATTATAATCAAAGCTTCTCTTTGCATTAAAATGCTTGTGTCTGTCTTTTTGGCAGTCTATTTAATTAATATTGATTGGGTACTTTCATGACACCTAAAACGCTGTAAGTGGGGAATCTAACCTCATCCACCACCAATGTTTAGCATGGCCACAAATTTGCGCAACAACGCTCATTACACATCAGCCAAAATATGTACTAAACTATTTCTACTAAGTTAATTTCTGATTTTATACATTTTTAATTCCTAGCTAAATCCAGATGAAACCTAAAGGCTACAGCTTCCTAAGCAATGGAAACGCTAGCACACTACTCAAAAGATGAATGCAGTTATATTGAGACACTGATAAAGTGCTGTCAACTAAATAGGTCACTGGAAACCATATTGTCCTCACAGTTTTTCCGAACGGTTTAAACATGAATTAATGCATTATTTGACAGCTTTCAAGAAAACTGAGTTTGACCACTCATCTCTGGAATGACATGGATTTTTTGAACATGCTAATAGTTCCTACCACCCTGTCTATTGTCCTCAGTTTATTATGGTCTTTTTAAAGTAAAGGAGAGAGCTAAAATATACCATATTTTACATAATCATTAACATCGAATTTCAGAAAAACACTCATAATGGCCATTTTGATATGTGCAGGCATGGAGGCATTTAGAATGAACAGGTCTACCTGCCACTAGCACTCAGTCCATTCTCGTTAATCATTACTGCCACATGTGTAACCTAGTCATTTAAAACAAATGTAGTCACCCAGTCATTTACAACTCACGTTTTAATAATATAATAATAACTCTTAAGACCATTCAAGATGAACAAAACTTCATGAAATAAAGAATACATAATGTAAAGAGCTATATTGTAATTTTCCATTGTAGAATACATTGGACTTCATTTATTATTTAAGGGAATCAACCAAAGTTGCACACTGTAATTATATATTTTCGGCGAAAATTTGTGCACATTGCCTTTTCAAAGTTAATAGCACTGAGCCTTTTTTTCACAAAATTGGAGAAGACATCTGAAGAGATGTTAGGCCATTGTTCTATTAATAATCTTTCCAGAAATGAGATGTCTTTAAGTCTGTGCTTATGCACTGCCATTTTCAGTTCAAATGTAAGGTTTTTTATGGGTTTCAAGAAGTGCTTAACTTGTAAATCAGGATGACGAGAGACATGGATTCGGCGGGCATACAAGTACCGAAACGCACTGCTCTCAGCTATTGGCTGAACTGGGGGGGGGGGGCATAAATAGAACACAATAAAATCTGATGTGATGGAAAAGACTAATAATGCGCTACAAGTAATGGATTTATGGAAAATAGGTGCCGGAACAAACTGATCAAAATCTGAGAGGTGTGCGATCCTGTTCCGGTAGGAACACAAATTAATCGCTGGTTTCAAGTATTGAGACTGACATGACAAATGAAAAATTTAAATGCTGAAATGTCTACCAATGGCATGGGAAATTACAAATTGTTAAATAAATATATAATATATAAAACTAATATATAAAACAAATCAACTAATTACCAAATGGTTTATAAGGACCATTTGGTATAAATGGCTTATAAGGACCAATTTTTATAAAACATTTTGAAAGGGGTAATGACTAACAAATTATGAATTACTTATCCAGACAAAAAGCTGTAATTGGACATTTGATTTAAAAAATAAGTTAAAGAAATGTTTTTATCATGTAGTCAGATCCAGTCACCATAGAGTTGTGCTATGAATTAAAATGGGGTGTCATGTTCGAAGTAACAACAAAACGTTACAGTGAAACCAAGGAAAAGGGCAGTAATGCTAATCCCTATCTCCATTATTGTCTTTTAATTGGTTTTATCTAGATCTCAACAGCACTTTCTATGGTTTATGTTGGTAATATGCTTGGGTTTTGCTAAATGTCAAAATATATGAAACTGACAACCACATAAAAATCATTCTATGTACCCAAGTTTATTTATTTATTTTTTAATAGAAACAGATTACAGCAAAAAAGGCATTCACTTCTGTCTATGGTCAAAGGGCATGCCAGAAGTCAGGGTCAATATGAATATAATATAACCTCATTGTAAGACAACATATTCTGTAACCACATCTCTAGTGACTTATGTACATCTCATTTGGCTGCATTTTTTCTGCCCTTTTGCTCCTATATGTGCATCGTTACTGTGAAGTGCTACCTCTGTTCATGCATTTGAACAACATCTTAGTAAGAATGAAGAACTATTAAAGCTAATTGAGGCTATATTGACATGACTCTTGTCATGTTATCAATTCTAAATCTAAAATCAATTGAAACTCTATTTGAAGTGCATATGAAATAGCAACACAGACTAATACAATAAAAGTAGGCAAAACAACATGGCAATAAAAGAGATATATGAAAGAATATAAAATACAAAGCCATCTCAGGCTTTTTCAGAGTACAATATAAAGTCCAATATACATAAACAGATACACTACAAAAAAATAACAACATGATAAATTAACAGGACTTTTAAGACATAAACACTAACCTTTCTCTGAATTTTGATGCTAGGCTCTGTGATTTGTTATAGTTTAACCTCTAAACGCTTAATGCCTAAAAAAACACCTCAGCTTGACACTGGTACTGTCACTGTTACTATTTTTATACTCCTTGCAAACTGCAGATGTGTAGGAACAAGGAATATATTTTGGATATAGTATATGATAGAAGCTTTGGTAATATGGTTCCGGAACTAAATTTGAAAAGGTTTCTTCTAGAGACAGTTTTTCTATATTATAATGGAAAAAATATGCCGTTTTGTTGGCTGTTATTGCTCAGTATGCATTACAGCAAAGTCAAATAAGAACTTCCAAAATTTTTACGGCACTGGCTGAAGTTCACACTTATTTCAATTATTCACTTATGAAATTAAAGTATTTGACACTGGGTTTTATTTGCTCAAATGTGTGTCAGCAACAGGCTATTAATAGGGGTAGGCAGCTATTGTCTCATGGTGAGCTGTATTTCCATAGGATGCCAGAGGGTCCAGACAGAGATCATTCAGGAGCAGTCAACATTTCTCTTGCTGCGGGTGAGTGGTCAGACAGACATTTGAAAACATTTATTTTGTCCCTCCTATTTTTAATGTTTGATGTCTGTATAGCTATTGGCTAAGCATTCATTATGATGGTAATGCAATGATTATTTAGTGAATGAGATTCTCCTTGAATCATTTTTATGTTTTTATAATGTTTGGTGTCTACTATCTATCCAAGAACCTCCCATCATAGCAGTGATGTTTTCAGATAGTACACATTACACAATTATACACATTGCACGTCTAGATTATAGTTTATTACTGGGGCCAGTAATTTTGGTTCGGAAGGACTTAAACTTCTGTTTTCCTATATTCTAGCTAGTTAATTGAACTCACCTGGTTTCATAAGTTTCAATTAGTCTGATTAGTAGGAGAGCATGAAAACCAAAATGGTTGGCTCTCCAGGACAGGAGTTTCCACAATTGCCTGGAAATAAACATAAATCAACCAAAGGCTATTTTCTCTGTCTGAATATCATTCTGATCTGAAAAAGTAGGAGCTTTCTTTTTACATCCACTCTCTTCAAACAATATGTAGTCTATTGACTGAAAAAATTGATGATTAATATTTGCAGACTACATACAGTATTGGCCCAAAATTCCAGGCACCCCTGGAAAAGATGAGAAAAGGCTTTGACAAATGTCATTATCGTTTATTAGATTTATTTTAAACTTAAAATGAGAAATATAATATAACCTTTATTGGAGGTAAGTTGTAGAAAGAGAAGAGTTATCTTCTATAATGTTTGAGGTGGGAAAACTAGCCAGGGCTCTGACACATTTATCCATGCAGAATCTATTCAGAGTTCTTGGTACTATCTTGTGCATTTTCCTCTTCAGCTATAACCGCAGGTTTTCAGTTGATGAGGAAAATGGGATGGTCAATGTAGAAAGTGATTCTGCAGCCGCTGAGCCATTTATTTGTGTATCTGGAGGAATGATTTGGATCATAGCCCTTCTAGAAGATCCAATGACAGCCCAGTTAGCCTACAGGCAGAGGTAGACAGATTTTGTTTTGGAGGTGGTGTCTAATTGTAATTTTGGAGACTTGGTTTAGACTTGACTATAAGATTTCTACAATTCTCCAACCGTGATCTTTGGAGTATTACCTGCCAATAAAACCATCCTCACTGTGTTAGGAACAAAATGCATGCATCCTGTTCTAAGCAGGTTATCACAGCTCTAATTTATTTAAACAAATAGTGGATTTTTTTTATTTTTCAGAGGTATAGTAATATTGTACAGCCATTGACAAATTTATGAAGGTGAACATTTCAGCTGAAGCTGTCTCTTTTCATTTATATGTTCTTTAATTTTCCTGTTGATAGTTTAATGTTAGTCAGCTCATATATATACCCAGTGAAACTGGAACTCATGGATGACCACTTAAGAGTTCCTAATTGTCACGGTGGGCTTGAAATGCCAGTGGAATTCAACATGCTCTCTCCATCTTTTGGAGCACAGACGCCTGTTTTCTTACAGTTACCCTCACTTGTGTTCCTCCTTCCATCTTGCTTTTGAAGGTCATAGTCTGTATCCCGATGAGTTTTTACATTTGTTCCTTTGTCTTTTGTTCTTTTGAATTTCTATATTGAAGTCTTCCATTCTCCCTGCACCATGCAGGCCCGGTGCCAGGAAGTAACTGAAGGGGCAGTTAAAAAGGGCGAGGGGGCTAATCTTTTTTGTATTTAAATCTTTAACTGGGGGGGCAGTGTCCTGTCTCCATCAGATTTGTCTGATCTAGCTGATAAACAACAATGATATGTTTTCTTTACCATGGATAATAAAAATTCTGGAGAGCAATGTAGGAATTATTGTTATTATAACCAACATTTTTGTGCATTTTGATATTGCCTATATATTTATATTTAATTTGACCATGACTAGCAAGATGCTTCACATACAATGAAATCAATGTACAACCCCGTTTTCAAAAAGTTGGGACGCTGCGTAAAATGCAAATGAAAACAGAATGCAATGATGTACAAATCATTTATCCCTATATTAAATTGAAAATATTACAATGACAACATATCAAATGTTGAAACTGAGAAATGTTGTTGTTTATGGAAAAATACAGGGGCATGTTTACCATTGTGTTACATCACCTCTTTAGCATCACAGTATTGTTTTAACAATACTCGCCAACTGCTGTAGATTTGAAAGTGAAATGTTTTACCATTCTTGCTTGATATAGGATTTCAGCTGCTCAACAGTTTAGGGTGTCCTTTGTCATATGTCTTGTTTCATAATGAGCCAAATGTCTTCAATAGGTGAGAAGTCTGGACTGCAGGCAGGCCAGTTTAACACCCAGACTCTTTTACTACGGAGCCATGCTGTTGTAATACGTGCAAAATGGTGCTTGGCATTGTCTTGCTGAAATAAGCAAGGCCTTTTACATTGTTCAGCATTAATGGTGCCTTCAATGATGTGCAAGTCACCCATGATGTGCACAAATTCACCCCCATACCATCACGCATGCTGGCATTTGAACTGTGCACTGATAACAAGCCAGATGGTCCCTCTTCTGTTTAGCCCGGAGGACGCGGCATCCATGATTCCCAAAAATATTTTCAAATTTTGATTTGTCAGACCACAGTACAGTTTTCCACTTCGCCTTAGTCCATCTTAAATGAGCTTGGTCCCCGAGAAGGCGACGGTGGTTCTGGATCTTGTTGATACACCAATCAGTCATAACATTATGACCACTGACAGGTGAAGTGAATGACACTGATAATCTCATTATCATGGCACCTGTCAATGGGTGAGATATATTAGGCAGCAAGTGAACATTCTGTCCTCAAAGTTGATGTGTTAGAAGCAGGAAAAATGGGCAAGCATAATGATCTGAACAAGTTTGACAAGGGCCAAATTGTGATGGCTAGACAACTGGGTCAGAGCATCTCCAAAACTGTACCCCTTGTGGGGTGTTCCCAGTGTGCAGTGGTTAGTACCTATCAAAAGTGGTCCAAGGAAGGAAAAATGGTGAACCGGTGACAGGGTCATGGGCGGCAAAGGCTCATTGATGCACGTGGGGAGCGAAGGCTGGCCCGTGTGGTCCGATCCAACAGACGAGCTACTGTAGCTCAAAATGCTGATAAAGTTAATGCTGGTACTGATAGAAAGGTGTCAGAACACACAATACATCACAGTTTGTTGCGTATGGGGCTGCGTAGCTGCAGACCAGTCAGGGTGCCCATGTTGACCCCTGTCCACTGCCAAAATCACCTACAATGGGCACGTGAGCATCAGAACTGGACCACTGAGCAATGTAAGAAGGTGGTCTGGTCTGATGAATCACGTTTCCTTTTACATCACGTGGATGGCCGGGTGCGTGTGCGTCGCTTACCTGGAGAACACATGGCACCGGGATGCACTATGGGAAGGAGGCCAGCTGGCGGACGCAGTGTGGTGCTTTGGGCAATGTTCTGCTGGGAAACCTTGGGTCCTGCCATTCATGTGGATGTTACTTTGACACATACCACCTACCTGAGCATTGTTGCAGACCATGTGCACCCTTTCATGGCAATGGTATTCACTGATGGCACTGGCCTCTTTCAGCAGCATAATGCACGCTGCCACAATGCAAAAATGGTTCAGGAATGGTTTGAGGAACACAACAATGAGTTCAAGGTATTGACCTGGCCTCCAAATTCCCCAGATCTCAATCCAATCAAGCATCTGTTGGATGTGCTGGACAAACAGGTCCGATCCATGGAGGCACCACCTCGCAACTTACAGGACTTAAAGGATCTGCTGCTAACGTCTTCGTGCCAGATACCACAGCACACATTCAGAGGTCTAGTGGAGTCCATGCCTCAACGGGTCAAGGCTGTTTTGGCGGCAAAAGGTGGACCTACACAATATTAGGCAGGTGGTCATAATGTTATGGCTGATCGGTGTATAATGTTTCTTCTTTGCATGGTTGAGTGTTAACTTGCATTTGTGGATGCAGCGACAAACTGTGTTCACAGACAATGGTTTTCGGAAGTGTTCCTAAGCCCATGCAGTGTAGCACCGATTGAGGGCCTGAAGATCTTGGCCATCCAATATTGGTTTTTGGCCTTGTCCCTTGCGTACAGAGATTTCTCCAGATTCTCTGAATCTTTTAATGATATTATGTACCGTATGAGATTCTCAAACTCTCTTCTCAATTTTCCATTGAGAAACGTTATTCTTAAATTGTTGCAGTATTTGCCCAGTCTTTCAGAGTGGTTAACCCCTCCCCATCTTTACTTCTGAAAGACTCATCCTCTCTGGGATGCTATTTTTATACCCAATCATGTTACTTACCTTTTGCCAGTTAACCTAATTAGTTGTGAAATGTTCCACCAATATTTTTTCGCATTACACAGCTTTTCCAGTCTTTTGTTGCCCCTGTCCCAGCTTCTTTGAAATGTTTTGCTGGCATCAAATTCAAAGTGGGCATATATTTTTCATGAAACTTTAACATTTCTCAGTTTCAACATTTGATATGTTGTCTTTGTACTATTTTCTATTGAATATAGGGTTTAAATGATTTACACATCATTGCATTCTGTTTTTCTTAACATTTTAAACTGCATCCCTACTTTTTAGAAACAGTATTTTATTTGGATAGCGTTGTTTTTCGGCTCTAATCCAGAACATTGGATTTGAAATGATCATAAGAATGAGGTTGAAGTGCATACTGTCAGCTTTAATTCAAAGATAGTTTCTTATCCGATAAATGATATAAAATTACTGCACTGCCCAAATACTTTCACTGTAGGCCTAAAATGCCACTGCAGGACGGAGCTTTGGCTCTGGACTTGTCGATGTGGGTTGGACTCAAACACAGCCAGCGGGTGCAGTTTTTAAATGCCTCGGATACGGATGGGAGTGTTCAGAGACAAAAGACTACAGTCCTTCTGACTGGCCAGGAAGTGGCTAAAATCTTGAGGCATAGAGATGCATGTTAAACTGGAGTACTTTTTCTCAAGAAATTCTAAAACTGAAATGTATGACTAATTGTGTCCGTAGCTGTTATCTATTGCATCCATTTTCATTCTGAAATTGAAAACATACTTAGAGCAGATGTTGATATACTAGATGAATAATATCATCCTTGAAAGTCCTCTATGAGAGCGAGGGCTTATAGGAAATCGTCTACATTAAAACTTCCAGGTTGTAAACAGTTACAATATATACACTATGCTGAGCAATAGGTACTAGGTTTTCTCTCCGTTCTTCTGATATTTTTTTCTGAACAAGTAGCCTGCCTACTGAATCTGGATTTAATCAGTCTTTATGGCCGATCAAAGCTGTCATCCAGACTTATTTAAAACATCCTGCCCCCGTTTCTTGTGAGCAAATCAGAATTGCTATACTTGGACCACTGGGTGGGTGCTTTAGCATGAGTTGGTTCTGGAGTTGTTGGAAGCAAATCTGTTTTTGCCCAGATATCAATTAACCCTAAGATTACCTGGGTCTGAAGTTCTATCCTTTTTCAGGTCAGATGAAACCAACTAGTTAGGTGTCACCTATAGTTCTTAGGGCTGTATCTGAGCCTGTGCAAAGTGATTTCAATACATCTACAGCTCTCCCTAGCATTCTGTGAACATGTATGCTCGCAGAATATTCCTAACAGCTCTCTCAGTACAGTCTTCCATCCAGGAATAGCAAACAAAAGCAAATGGCTGTCAGTTCTGGAAAAACTGCATCTATGCAGTAAAAGTGTTTTAGACCCTATATTTGCAGGATGCTACAGTTATACTGCACTCCGACAGCAATCTTTTTTTTTAAGGTCGGAGCTCTTTAATATTTGTTTGTTGACGTGTTGAATGGTGAGGCGGCAGTGCAGCACTTGGACAAAGACCTGTCGAAACTGTTGGGAGGAGAGGTTGTACAGGAAAGGGTTGAGCACAGCGCTGAGGTAGAAGAAGGCGTCGGCCACAGGGTCTAGCACCACATAGCTGCGGAAGTAGCCAATGGTCCAATTGGACTTTGGTACGAGGGCGGTCATCAGGCGATGCACTTGGTTGGGCATCCAGAATACTGTGAGTGATCCCACAATTAAACCTGAGAAAGGAAGGTGAGGGAGAGGAACAGGTGAGAAAAGGAAGGAGAATTAGTCATTGACAAAATGAGATCACTGAGGCTGGACTTTGCTTTTGCTTTGAAAATAGGTTGTGTAGATTGATAGTGGAAAATTAAATTGATAGTTTTTTTATATTTTATTTTAAGGCAGCCAAATGTTTAGATATTGATTCAGTTTGTTTGCCATCTGTGTTGATGCAATGATTGTCTTTCCAAGATTCTTTAAGACAACAGTCTAAGTGTTTACCAGTTGCAGCGCTATTTCTTTACATTAATTATTTGTGGGGTTTTTTATGCCAATAAAATGAAGACAAACTGGTGAGAGAAAAAAAAAATAGCTCTGTGATTGTGTTAAAAAGCACTTAATACCGGCTACTCATTGGCAAGACAATAATAACAATGAATTTATTATTTTGTCATTCAACTGATGGTCTACTGAATGGTTTACTGATTATGAATTAGGACTTGCATTGAAATGCTGTTAGATTTTAAAAAGGGAAACCATAATGTTGAGATATAAAGATATTTTTAACTGTGCTGTCTCATAGTATAGTGAAGCTGAGAGTAGAAGAGGTGCAATAGGGTCGACACTGAGAGCGTCCTTTTGAGCGATTCCCTAGAGGGTGATTACACATTCTCACTGTGTCCTTGCTCATTTCAATGAATGTCAGGCTACTACCGAAAACATTCTACTCAAAGGTATACATCAAATGAAGAAACAACAGGGTTATGTGTTTTTGTTCTGATTTGTTTTTTGTTCATTTAGGTTGAATATTCTTGTATTGTAACTGTGCTAGACAATTATTTTTAAAGGAAACCCCAGAATTAAGGCACCAGCGGAAACTATCGATGACTATGAATTCTTGTCCATAGTTACATTCTCCCCTTACCCTGAAGAAATGTATTATTTACACCTTATGCTGTAAATACAGATTGAGAAATCTTTGGAAGACTTTCAACATTTTGTACATCCATTATTTCTCTGGATGTACAAATATATTTACATAATACTATTCTCTGAACACTGTATTGTGTATTTACGAGAAGAATTCCTCTAATAAACCACATTTTCTAAGTAGATGTGTTTTCCTTAATGTGTCAATGGTGAAGGTGCATAAAGATTGTGGAATTATGACTTCATTATGTAGCATTAGGCACAGTTTTTTAATCTGCTATGTGCAACACTGTTCACTCTTCAAATAAATCAGCACAATCTATTTTGGACTTAGATATACTGTATGATCATGTACACTGGGCTAATGCCAATACAAGAGAAGAGTAATGGTGAGTAATTTATTGTATAATACAGGGCAATGGAGGCATATGCTGGCTGCCATCTTAATGCACCTTTGCCAATGAGTAGCTCACAAGCAAGACAGACTTGTCAGATTTAAACTATAAACCCTTTTATAGTCATTATATAGCATAGGTTCCAAAGACAATTTTCGTTAGGAAGCTCAAAATATTTTTCTTCAGCCACTGCAAAACAACCCTCAGTAACGTACCCAGTCAAAAAAGGTCTGTCACCTCATCCCTAAAACCCACTAGAGCCTCTCTCTACTTTTGCTTCCCTGTGAATGCTTCTGCTGACAGATCCCATGTTTGGCTTGTTATGCTTCATTAAGATTCTGGTATAACTTTTAAGGCTTTCAAATCAGCCCGGGTTTCAGTGAATTCTTCTCCTTCCTATGTGGTCTTCATTGGACATGTTACTCCTTCCTAATATGGATGACTGAAGCTCAATGAGCATTGATTGAAGTCAGGTGCATGCCACATGATGAAAGATGTGTTTTGGGGACCTTGGTGAATGGAAAAAGGGTGGGCATAGAGCCATGTCACTTTCCATGATGGGGCTGATCACTGCCAGACATGGATGTTTAAAATGAGGATACTACAAGTATGTACTGTGTATTTGTAGATAAACCGGAGGAGACACATTTATGATGAACTAAAAAAAATAAGAGTAATTGACGTTTAATGTTTAAATGTTAATGCAGACACAGTAGTAATTAAATTAGACTTGTGTTAAGACCAGGTTCTCTATTCAAATTGTATTGCTTAAGTGTTAAATATTGCACAAAATAATTTTAAAGGGCAATTTTCAGTTGAGCTAAAATATGCAGCCTTTACCTAGAATGCAGTCTCTGCTATTGCTTGAACATTGCATTTAGGGCTAGGATTAATTCAAACCTGCCATAGCAATGTTTAGGCAGTGTCTCCACACACTTACAGTACTATTTCATAAAGTGAAGTAGGAGAGTGCATTCACCAGCCTACTACCACGATTTACCTTGTAGGCAGGTGCCCTACCACAAGTAGGCAGTGGAGTACAACAAGACCAGGCAGGCCAGTTCAACATACCAGCAGTTTTCGAATGAGCAAAGCCAAAATTCAAAGTCCTCCACAGGGGCCCACTTGCACTGTTGACAGGCCCTGACCAGAGGTTAAACCCATGGCCGCAATGATGCAGCTGTACAGCGAGGCAGTAACTTATACCACTGCGCCATGTGGGGGAACCTGTGAGTTAATTTGACCTTGGGCAAAAAAAGCTATTGAGCAAATGCTGCAAAGCAGGTTTTACTGGATTGAGTCATAGATCAGAATTTTGCTGAAACACTAAACTTGTGTTATGGATTGAATAGAGACACAAATCACATGTACCATCCATTTTAGAAAGTCATCAACTTTGTTAGTCAGATATACAGTATCTCACAAAAGTGAGTACACCCCTCCCATTTTTGCAAATATTTGATTATATCTTTTCATGTGACAACACTGACGAAATTACACTTTGCTACAGTGTAAAGTAATGAGTGTACAGCTTGTATAACAATGTAAATTTGCTGTCCCCTCAAAATAACTCAACACACAGCCATTAATGTCTAAATCGCTGGTAACAAAAGTGAGTACACCCCTAAGTGAAAATGTCCAAATAGGGCCCAATTAGCCATTTTCCCTCCCCGGTGTCATGTTACAAGGTCTCAAGTGTGAATGGGGAGCAGGTGTGTTAAATTTGGTGTTATCGCTCTCACACTCCCTCATACTGGTCACTGGAAGTTCAACATGGCACCTCATGGCAAAGACCTCTCTGAGGATCTGAAAAAAAGAATTGTTGCTCTACATGAAGATGGCCTAGGCTATAAGAAGATTGCCAAGACCCTGAAACTGAGCTGCAGCACGGTGGCCAAGACCATACAGCGGTTTAACAGGACAGGTTCCACTCAGAACAGGCCTCGCCATGGTCGACCAAAGAAGTTGAGTGCACGTGCTCAGCGTCATATCCAGAGATTGTCTTTGGGAAATAGATGTATGAGGGCTGCTAGCATTGCTGCAGAGGTTGAAGGGGTGGGGGGTCAGCCTGTCAGTGCTCAGACCATACGCCGCACACTGCATCAAATTGGTCTGTATGGCTGTCGTCCCAGAAGGAAGCCTCTTCTAAAGATGATGCACAAGAAAGCCCGCAAACAGTTTGCTGAAGACAAGCAGACTAAGGACATGGATTACAAGTGTGTCTTGCCTACAGTCAAGCATGGTGGTGGGAGTGTCATGGTCTGGGGCTGCATGAGTGCTGCCGGCACTGGGGAGCTACAGTTCATTGAGGGAACCATGAATGTCAACATGTACTGTGACATACTGAAGCAGAGCATGATCCCCTCCCTTCGGAGACTGGGCCGCAGGGCAGTATTCCAACATGATAACGACCCCAAAAAACATCCAAGATAACCACTGCCTTGCTAAAGAAGCTGAGGGTAAAGGTGATGGACTGGCCAAGCATGTCTCCAGACCTAAACCCTACTGAGCATCTGTGGGGCATCCTCAAACGGAAGGTGGAGGAGCGCAAGGTCTCTAACATCCACCAGCTCCGTGATGTCATCATGAAGGAGTGGAAACGGACTCCAGTGGCAACCTGTGAAGCTCTGGTGAACTTCATGCCCAAGAGGGTTAAGGCAGTGCTGGAAAATAATGGTGGCCACACAAAATATTGACACTTTGGGCCCAATTTGGACATTTTCACTTAGGGGTGTACTCACTTTTGTTGCCATCGGTTTAGACATTAATGGCTGTGTGCTGAGTTATTTTGAGGGGACAGCAAATTTACACTATTATACAAGCTGTGCACTCACTACTTTACATTGTAGCAAAGTGTCATTTCTTCCGTGTTGTCACATGAAAAGATATAATCAAATATTTGCAAAAATGAGAGGGGTGTACTCACTTTTGTGAGATACTGTATGTGTTATACATTTCAAGACAAAGGTATACTTAAACAATGTGCAATGCTGATACTAGGACAAGATTAACTACCTTGAGCTTATTTTTCAGTGCCATATTTTTATGATAATAAGAGTTACAAAACAGCTATCAGATGTGTTTCTTGTAATGAAAACAAATCACTGTAATTAACACTTAATTATATAAAGAAGACTTTCCAAGTATTGCAATGCAAATTACCTTGTTTGAAATACAATTTAAATAATTTAAAATACTTTACATACTTAAAGAATTCAGATTTATTTTATTAGAATAATTCATGTAGAACAGCGTTTCTTTTTATATACTTCAGCACACAGTAAAAAGAACAGCACACTGTTCGTGGAAGATCATTCACTGAGGGGAACCCCTAAAAGTTATTTGAAGATAATGTGTATTTTAAACAACACCTTTTAATTGTTCCTCAAAAACCATGTGAAGTACGTAACCCTTAAAATCAAGCCCAAAACGTAATTCCAAAGGTTATTGAGGAACGATTAAAAGGGCTTCTTCAAAGAACGTTAAAGAGTTTTTCAAATAATCTTTAAGGGTTTTGCCACATTTCCAACGTGAAGAACTCCTAAAGGATCCTCCAAGCAACTTTTCTTTTTAGAGTGTACACTTGAATACACCCCAACACATTTAACCCAGGGATTTGAAAATAGTATTATGTAAATATATGTTTGAAAAAATTCAACTGGGTAGGCAATTTCTTTTGATAAAATAAATCATTATAATACTTTTTTTGATAATATAATAATATTTTTGATCTGGTTTGCCATGTGTTAAATAATGCATTTCTATGGGCAAAATCATTAAAGTAGTATTTCAATGTAATTTCAAATATCTTGAAATATTTGTTTGTCATACCTACAGGCATCCAAAATCTCAAAATAAATCAAATAGCCAAGTGATACATGATACAATACATAAAAATAATCTGTGATAGCGATAAAAGTCAGTTGTAATAAATGTGGCTCTAACCTTAGAATGGTTTATGGGCAAAATATTATGATAACACTCTAGTGGTAGTAAATCAGAGGGGATGAAAGGAAAATTATTAACGATAATGTTATTTTTACACATCATTATTTCCAGCTTTTGAGTAATGGTAACAATCTGTGTTGGACACCCTACTCTGATTGATGTAAGACTGAACACAGCTTAGTGGATTTCTTTAGGTTCATGTTTCAGTCATCTTGACGTCATTCTGGATTGTTGACTCACCACCTCAAACCTACTTCCTAACTTAAAGAAAGCAAGTTGGCTCTCTGATACATAAAGCTTTCTTCTTGATTTTAACTCTCACTGGTTTCAAGTCATCTAGAGGTCATATTCTGGACTGTATTCATTCATTAAGTCTACCCAAAAAGCATTTTAGAGCATAGGTCAAGCAAACTTTGTCATACATACAGTATATTTCAATAAATGTCAAAGCACCAAACATATCTCCTTATATTTCAGTCTCATCCGGCTCATTTGGCTTTAGCACTGTAATTGAATGTGATTCATTGGTTGTATTGTCCATATTACTATGAACGTCAGTGAACCTGGGCATCTTGAACTCCTTGTTCTGTGTGCGAGTAGACCTTCCACCACTGCCACGCCGCAATGAATTTAGCAGGGGCCGCAGTGAGCGAGCCGAATTGGCATTGGAGTTCTTCACAGTCCGTTTATTCTTGTGCTCAATGGTTATGTGGCAGCGCAGAACCTGGACAAAGACCTCACGAAACTGGAGGGAGGAGAGGTTGTACAAGAAGGGGTTGAGCACAGAGCTGAGGTAGAAGAAGGTGTCCGCAACAGGTTGCAGTGTCACATAGCTGCGGAAGTAGTTCAGGGTCCAGCTGGACTTTGGCACTGTTGCAGTCATCAGGCGACGCACCTGGTTGGGCAGCCAGCACATTGTGAGGGAACCCACTATCAAACCTGAAAAAAGGATGGAAATGGAGAGATTTAGAAAATGGGAGAGGAGAGTGAAAAATTAGGAATATTTTATAATGGGACAATGGGGTCGTTGCAAATGATTGTTGGAAGATTCCTTTTGGTTTGGAATCATATGCTAGATCATATTCTCTGAACTCAGAAACAATGGCTTTGTTTTTTGTGTTTTTGGTAATTTCAGTTCCTTTTCTTTACATTAACTGATTTAGTTCTCTTTCATGGTTTGTAATGCAAATTCAACTAAGACAAAATCTGGCCTTTGAGATTGAGCTAACTGTTTTAAAAAATATGTATTATACTTCTCAACGCATGGAGGTCTGTGCTGGTTTAGGAAACAACACCGCAAGCTAGTCCTTAGGGGTCTGCAAGGTGATTTATTACATTTCAATAATAACAATGTGTTTATATTCATATCAGCCTAATAGTACATGTTCTACTAATTGTGAATTGAGACTTACATGGAAATGGTGTGGAAAATTCAGAAAAAGCAAACAGAAATGATGAGGTAAAGATATTTTCTTCATCTCTGTCTCATAGTTTAGTGGAGCTGAGTGTAGTAGAGGTACAATAGGGTCAACACTGAGAGCAATCTGTAGAGTGATTCCCTGGAGGGTGATTACACATTCTTACTGTGTCCTTGCTCATTTCAATGAATGTCAGACTACAACAGAAACTATTCTAACAATGAATTATTATACAACAGTATAATAACATTATTATACATACTGGTGAAAAAATAATGTCAACTCTGAATGTTTATTTCTGATGTTTTTAAGATATTAATTTCACCCATTTTCTAGGTTAAAATGACTGAGGACCCATTATTGGGCTAATTAGGGTTAACTGCCTTGCTCAGGAACAGAATGACAGATTGACATACTGACTCAGATATAACTCTATGTATGTTACTATATGGACAGTCATCATATTAGTGATGTTAATGGTACAGTTCACAGCCTATGATGTACAGAGTCCTCCCTGGTTGAACCACCACAGTTTGCCAACAAGACATACATGAAAGTGTTTAACAATTTGCTTACCAAAACGTACATGAAGTTGGTATTGGTATTTCGTAATTTTATTAGGATCCCCATTCAGCCGCAGCCAAAGAAATGGCTACTCTTCCCGGGGTCCAAACATAAATCAAAACACTACAAAATACATAAAATACATCACATACATATAAGTAGTTTATCTGAATGGCAGTTAACCCTAACTGCCACTTTTGTCACTTTTGTGATTTATGACCCCGGTGGGCGTGCCCATCAAATGTTTTGACAGATGGGCAGAACTTTTGTTGTGGTAGGGTGAGACTTCCTGGATGATAGGGCGAGACTTCTGTTATGGCCAAGTGGTACTTCTGCTATGACGTAGGCATGTGCGGTTAATTTAATATGACAAGATGTGGTTTGACTACATAAAAGCATGTTGTTTTTGATTGATTTGTGGTGTTCATAGATGTTTGATGCTTCACAATGTGTGACTGGATTCCAGCTTGATGAATTCCCTTAATTTTATGTTACGATAAGTGTTGTAAGAGGTGCATGTGCAGCTGATGGTTTATAACTGGTCTTGATGCATTCCATAGTTTATGATGCTTGTGTAACATATGGTGTGCTTATGTAACATGGAGTTGTGCATTGTGTAATTAATTATGTGATTTGGTTCAGGTACTTACTTAGAATAAAAATCATTTTATAACAATCCCAAACCAAATATTGGTATATATGGAATATCCTGATTGAGCCTGATTCCTAGGAACGGTGATAAGATCTGTGGTTGGGCACACCAAACTTGCATAAGAAACCTTTGCAGTATTTAAATTTGCATCCCCAGTGGTGTCAGACTACAGCTAACACAGCACATAAAATAGCTACATCCATAAATATATTGCCTAGTACAAACAAAGATATCCCTGTTGATAATACCCACAATCCCTCAAAGACCCCACGTGTTGTCACTCACAAGAGCTCATCCAAAGAAACCTAGTGTGCAATTTAGTAGAACAGTAATTAAAAGGTGTGATGGAATGTTTGACTAGAAAGCGTAAAGTAAGTCAAACAGAAAACCCAAATAATAAAATACCCAATTACATTGCATCCAGACCTCAATCCGCAGATAGAAGTTTTAATAGCAGAGGTTTGCAGCCCCCGTTTTTTGGATGATCTAGTTGACCAACCTATCTATCTATCTATCCTATGCAAACTATATGATGCAATCTTATCATGTAGCCCTGCTAATTTTGAAAGATACAAATCTTTAACATAAAATTGTTTGTAGGTACAAATGTAAGGCTAAAACAGAACAATCAATTTGGGAATATAGAACAACAAAAAAATTTCTAAATTGTTTGGAGAATCTCCGATCACCTCAGTACATGTGAACATGAAAGCGGATGAATAAAATGAACAGACATTTGGACAGTTACTTAAAAGTGTTATAAAGAGTAATGCAAAGTAATGCAAAGATTGATGAGTCACTAGAGCTAGTAGTACAAATGATCGATAACCGTGAGTGCGGGGGCCCATGATGTCAAACACTGTTGATAGATCAGATTATCAATAAAAAAAGAGAACATATATATGTAGTCACAACACACACAAGATGAGGTCCTGGCGAGTGGTTGTGAGGTGTGGTTTAGCGTTGGATGACTGCGTGACATTAACAAATATTGTTCCGTTCGAACAAATGACAGGGTCAAAAATAGTTGCCTTTCACCGAAACCACAATGGCTGCTTTGCAAAGTTTCTAAACAGTGATGACCCACACCCTAGAACACTCTTTACGTACTTACTTACACGATAATCATTTCTATGGCATCCTGAATCAGAAAGAGTATCAAATGTCTGTGGGTTGTTAAACAGGTTTGAACACCCTCTGTGATCATGGTTGTAAACACAGCTGTAGTGTATGTCTTCATAAAGCTTGTCATACCCAGCCTCGGAACACAAAGCAGTGCCCTGACTGCAAGCGGATATGCTGCTCAGACTATTGTTACAAACAATATTGAGGCTTGGATTTTCAAAAAGGCACTGGTCAGTAGGTGTGAACAGAAGACCTGGGACAAAAATTCTGCCCTGGCACTGTAGCCACACCAGCCCACATTACCACGCCCGCACATCCCCACCACCGGACACACACATTCGCTACTTATGTTTGTGTACAGATGGTAGTGCTACTAAAAGAATATATCAGCAGTTCAGCATATCACCGTTTTTTAAAACTTTATTCTATAAGTAACTGCTGGACAATGCTTACTAATTTTTAAAGAGAACATGTTTACAACAAATTTACACCTCAAGAACAATATGTCATATTTGCTGATTAAAAGAATAAACTACAAAAAGTTCCCATGACTTCCCATCTACAGAGATGTTCTCCAGACTATAAGCAGCCTCTGACTGTGTTCCACGCTTGCCTATCACCTTTACAACATCTACAACACGTTCCAGCACATGACGCTTCTTCCAGCACAAACCTGCTCTCTCTCTGCAAACATTTGCTGGCCACAGAGTAAGTGGTTCATGTTTGCTTTGCTGGCCCTCAAGAAGTATGCTTCTGCACAATCTATGTGGACAAAACTTTGTTGATGCTCTTCAATTCTCTGATGGATATGACTTCAATCATTCATTCCTACAATAAATGGATTGCCACTATCAGAGGGCTTGGCATAGGCAATACAAACTGGACAATGTAATTTATGTGTCTTCTCACAGTATGTCAGCCACTTCCGATTTGTGCCATCCTCACACTGAAACACTTTCTTTACAACTGCATTTTTGGACATTTACTTGGGATGGTACGTGAAAAACAAGTCGTGATCCATTCATTTAGGACATGCGAACCAGTGAAATGTTGACGATTCTGGGGCAATGGACTCTCTTGGGTACTCTTCTATGCTCTGCCTCTGTTGTGTGCTCTGCCTCTCTTGTGTGCTCTGCCTTTCTTGTGTGCTCTGCCTTTCTTGTGTGCTCTGCCTTTCTTGTGTGCTCTGCCTTTTTTGTGTGCTCTGCCTTTTTTGTGTGCTCTGCCTTTTTTGTGTGCTCTGCCTCATTTGCTTGCACAGTTTGAATGAACGTATGCACTTATTCCTGTCTCTACCACACTCCTCCATGTCTCTGCTAGGCCTACAGCAGCATCCTTCCTCACAGTACCTGGTACTAGAAGACCAAAGGACTCTGGCTGTATTGAGTCCAGTAACATTCTAGTTAATGAACAAACAAAAAAACAACATTTTTGAATACAATACATGTCTGCTATGTTCCTATTGACTCATAAGACTGTTAATTAATTTAGCAGTAAGTGCCTGGCTGTCAAAGTCTATTAGTCACATGGCCAGAGTATAGGATGTAAACGCTGCTGCAAAATCCTTTCTCACAGACTGCTCTGAATACAAATGGGATAAAGTAATAATAACAGTACGAAAGGCAATAGGAATATATACATAGACAATAGAAATGTGTAGAATAATAATATAGTAATGTAATAAACATACAAAAAATATGCAAAAATTATAATAGTAGCAGCAGTAATAGTTGTATGCGTTTGTTTGTGTGTACCAGCAGTCTTTCAAATGTTTTAATCCTTTATGATATACAGCTATTTGTGAATTAAAAGAAAGTGTTTGTGTGCGCTAGTGTGAGCTGCATGTGCATGATGTAAGGGTATGTGTGCGAGTGTGATCCGTGTGTGTGTGTGTGTCACACATGCACAGGTTCCTCCTATACTATGGATTAACTATCTTTACATATGTAATGTAGAGCCACAATATTAAGAAACTGGCAGCATCTGTGCCAGTGTGTGTCTCTCTCTCTGTGTTGTCTTCCTACCTCCACTGCATTTGATTCTGCTGCAGCAGCTGGGCTGTCTGCACTGGGCCCAGCAACATTCTAGTTGTGAATAGATGAACACACGATTCAAAGGAGAACATAAGTAAGCCTGTGGCTGATAATACCTTAACTAACAGGCTATTCAACAGCTATTGACTGTCATAGAAGCCTGTCATAGAAGCCTACCTAAAGTTCCACCCTACCTAAAGATTAATTACATACTGTATGAATGCATATCTTCAATGTTTTATTTTGATACATGGCTACCTACTTGTGGTCAGTGTAAAATTCTGTACAAATGTCTACAGTAGTAGATGGCTATTGCAATAGGTTACGTGTCTGACGTGTTAGACTACAATATATTGCAAGTATCCTAGTCTGTTCACCACAAATCCACCCATATCTGCTGATGTTTCTGATGATATCTCATACATTCTATTCAGTAACACAATAACATGCTAGCTAACACTTGTCTACGCTACGTAACCAATTATCACAAAACAATTAAATATTGATATACGGGATTCTACCCTAATTAATCTTACAACTAAAAAAAACACTGGAGCTAACTGGCAGAAGTAGCGTGAAATGTGTGAAAACATCCTCTGAATTGAGGTGAAATCAAAATAGGTACATTCTACCTTGATGGATACAATGAGCGCAATGTGCGCACGGCCTAAGAATTTCTAAGCTGTTTCTGGCATGGACCCCCAAAATGTCAATGACCAACAAGTACCAACCCAGTGACAAACTTACAGTACGAGCTTGAAGCTTTAAACAAACAACACTAAGAACATATGGGAATGTGATTGGAATCAGCTTAAAAACACATCCACTGATGTCCAACTTTCTTGAAGAGCTTTGATACTCATTTTGGTGGTCATAACAACACAACTGATTTGAAGTTTATGGCTCGAGAGGAGACCATTCAGTGCAACAATGTCTGTAGTATTTACCCATTCTGCAACAAGACAATCTGATATGCCAACCAACTATATTCTTTCGATATTTCAGACCTCTAGACACCGACTAGTCATTGTTAGGATTAATAAGTGTCTACCAAAAGGTCTTTATCATCCCATTTTACCCTTCTGAGTTTGTGGCAAGCTGTTCTTTCCTTTGTTTAGAGAATTTGAAGAGTCTGAAAACCCACTGTTCACATGCTGATTCAGAAAGAGCTTTAACGGGTACCTGGATTTCTATTGAGGAGATTAAGGCTGTAGAAATTGGTTATCGTGTTGTGGAAGCATTCAAAGTCTGCGATCTCACTGCAACATCAGAATCATTTGTGGGTAACATGCGGACATTCCTAAAGCAAAAGCAGGAAGTTAGTGGTTTCTAACCATCATTGGTTGAGAATGCTGATAAAAAACAGCATATTTGAAGATATTATGAAAATGAGGGTGTGCAACTTGATAAGGAAAACAGCCTTTTGCAAAATTGCAGATGAAAAGTCTTTTGGGAGAAATAAAATTATGAACACATTGTTAATAACTGGTCCAGAGTAATTTAACAGTTACCTTTTATCCAGTGAAATAGAAGGAAGTCATTTTTTATTCATCTCAGACAGTTGTGATGGTACAGTGGCATTGTACAAGGCATACATCTATCAAACCATGTAACTGCAGCATTTTTATTGCTGCTTTTACAACAGCTTACGCTAGAATTTAGTTGTATTCACTACTGGAGAAGTTGGATAGACGTGCGCTCTACACTGATACTGATTCAGTGATCTTTGTCACACGCCCTGGGGATTCATAACCCCCTCTAGGCCATTCTTGGGTGACTTAACCGACAATTTACCAGATGGTGACAGGATTGCACAGTATTTTTTATGGTGATTCAAAGACATCCCGTTACAAAACTGTTAAAGACCTGTCTCAGAGATAAAAGCCTTAATGTATTTTGTGAAAATATTGTTTAATAATGCAAACATTGCTTTCTCCAAAGAAATTGAGAATAAAGTCATGCTGGCAACTACTGTATGACAAAATGTTGATGCTGAGGGAAATCACTGTTATGTAAGGTCAACCAGTGTCGTTGTGTGGTGAAAATCTGTTAATAGTTCAGAAAAACAATATTTGAATCATTCACAATTTAATGAAAAGTGCATATGAGAGTTTTCATGCAATATTCCCACCAATGGAACCAGTGTGCTATTTACCTTGTCTAAAACATTCTTGCTAAAGGCAGTTTAAGCAGAACTAATTTGAACACAAATGATCTCATCTTGTTTAAAAAAAACATGTGACAATGGGTTGCAATAATCAGCAGATTAGTATTTTAGGAAGGCAGCTATACCCTGGTCTTTCTCAGTTCTTCATGGAGAGTTTTAAAGATAAAACACACCAAGTATTTTTGCTTGGTGTGTTGCATTATTTATTTATTGACTTTAACGCTAGAACACGCTAGAACATTATTTACTAATTGACTTTAACGCTTGAACACCAGAAGACTACCGTCTGAGAACGGGAATGTTTTTAAGGGGATTGGCCTGTCGTGTATGTTCCTAAGAAAGTTTGATTCTTGACTGTTGTTAGACGGCAAGTTTGACACAAATACACTGACTTTAAGTGTAAACATAAAAGTGTAAACATGCCTCTGCTTAATCAAAGCGTTGGCCAAAATGTTACCCTTGCTGAAAACATTTTGGACAATGTACCTTTAAGGAGCAAGACAAATGTTAAATATATTCTAAATAGGATGTTCATGTCTAAACATTTAACTTCCTGGACTTCAAACAACAATTTATCTTTAAAGGACTGATTATTACGGGGTCACACCTATTGGTTCTGGTTAAAAGTGTGACAGCTAATAATGAAATTGCAGATGCTAGAAGACCATTGGGGTGGGGGGAGATTTTAGAGGCTGTGACATGTCTCAACATGCCTTTCACAGCTATATATGAAACAAGCTCGTTAGATGTAAGATCAATTTGTATAAACAATCGCCTAGTGATACACAACAGCCTTTAGCCACACCCCGGACACCTACTTCTGGTATGCAGAGTGCTGCAGCTTCCGCTGCAGATTATCAATAACCCAAAGCTTTGTTTAGACCCCTAGTCATAGAGCCCACACAATGGCTTACATTTTGATGTGTGATGTTTTTTATATTTGTTTTACATGTTTTTTGTCATTTGTGATTGTGTTATGCATATTTCAGGTTTACTTTAATCTTTGATACATCTTTGTCAATCATCAGTATAAAAATACAGTACCTCTTCATAACTAAGACCTCTTGTCATTTGATAGATATACACAAATGGTTGAAATTGTGTCCTGATCTTGCTTTGCACTGTATTCCACGCTCTCACAATACATTGATTGACTTGGGAGAATACATAAAATCTGGGGGGGGGGGTCATAAAACCTTCCAATACCATTTTCTGTGGTGTAAATAGGCAGCCAATGCTCCCTGGGTTGATTGCTCAGATGTCTATCAACAATCATCGTTGATGAAACATCTCAGACAGGTCCACTAGGCAGTTGATTGCATTGTAGCACACCATAGAAATGAGTCCTAGTTGAAAAATGCTTCATAATTCCAGTCACCTATGTGGTTTTCATCTGGATGTTGTTTGCCTAATAGTATCCAACCATGACTTGTCTCCGGTTTGATACGTCGATAAAGGCGTCGGAAATCGAATAAACAACCAAATTTATCATGTGGTGCAGTGCTTGACTGAACCTCATCTCAAGCCGGACATTCCCCTGAATTGGTATAGGTGCTTGGATAGGTGCTGATCTCATTCCTCATCCAGTACACAGTTGAATGTATAAAGAGCATAGCTGTGTAAGATGTAAGACCTGTCAATAGCCAAGGCTTGATCCTTTAGATGGTGTCCTGAAGCTAAGGCCAATTGGTATATTCATTCACTGCTGATCCTGATGTTTAATCTGGTGGAAATGGTATGCTAGGAAATTGCTGAGCATCTCCATACTGTACATAGCCATAAATTCCAAATGATATTATTTAACATAAAAAAATATATATAACTGGCATTGTCCACCAATCCAACAAAGATTTTTGGCAGGGGTCCTTAAACTAGGTTTTCCTGATTACAAACATGACTCCCCACAGGTAAACTAAATGTTGTATACACACCCTCTCAATTGGAGTAACGCTTGAGAGTAGTGCTTGAGGGTCCAAGTTTAACGGATGGTGATACAGTCATTATCTTGACATATCATGACGCAGATGCTATATGCAGATAACGCACATCTCCACCCCATAAAGCAGAACTCATCTTTAGGCAAGGCAAGTTTATTGGTATAGTATGTTTCACACACAGGGGCAATTCAAAGTGCTTTATATTCTTAGGCCAAAAAGGAAAAACAGTTAGCAGAAAAGACAAGGCATAAAAAGACAACCACACATTTATAAAAGAAAGCATACAAAATAACATCACTTTTTATGTTCTAGACAGGATTTTGTATTGAGAAAACAAACAAAACAAAAAATCTAATTAAACAGCATTAACATAATTTTGATATTGTTCTTTTAATAATCACAACCGAAAACCAAATACATTTTCCAAAACTGAACTGAAAAAAACACAGCAGTCCAAACAATGATATTATACATTTCTTTAAGCCAATAGTAAACATGTTTTGTCAGTTCAGATAGTGGTCATTTTCTTCTTCCCTAACTGCAATTCATGTCTTTCATTATTTGTCCAGTTATGATTAAATATTTGGTATGCATTTCATAAATCAGTTTGCAAACGTTGTCAGCCAACGACTTCAATTACCTTTTTGTTATGTCCAATAGGTTTTGAAATGAATGACACATGAATTGAATTTAAGTTTTTCCAGAGATTTTTGTGATCATTCTTTGTAATTTATCTTTATTTTGTAGTACAATTTATATTTTTTTCTTGGACCCTAAATACCACACTACAGCAGTGTTTTCGCAGCCAGGTGTTAATATCCTGGTTGCAGCATATTGATTGTGCTCAGGTGTCCAGTGTTGTGCAAAGGGGCTTAACGCCGCCAGGGGTGGACGAGTGGAGATCTGACAGAATTGCCATTTCTTGTTGCTCTAAAACAACTCATTACGATTGGTTGGGTGTCTGCAAGTTTAATCGTGGTTGTTGGTTGTGCCAGAGCCCAGATTGAACCTGATCGAACATCGCTGGTTAAGACCTAAAAATGTCTTTTACATTCTCTAACCTGACAGAGCTTCAGAGGATCTGCAAAGAATGGGAGTAACTCTCCAAATACAAGTGTACCAAGCTTGTAGCATCATACCCAAGAAGCAACAAAGCTGTAATTGCTACCAATGGTACATCAAGAAAGTTCTGAGTAAAGGTGTTTCAATACTTGATGTCATATTGTCTTTAGATTGGTGAGGGAAAATATCTATTTAATTCATTTTAGAATAAGATTGTGACAACAAAATGTGAGAAAATTGAAGGGGTCTGAATGCTTTCCGATTGCACTTTATATTGAACATTTCCAATGTGTCTGCCACATCCTTCCAAGTTGTACAATTATTAAATTCTTCATTTATTTGTTGGATTTGGTCCTATTAACAGATGTGTTGTTAATAGCTACATGCTTCTACAGGAAACGTTTTGTAAATGCACTGGTATGTTGAGAGACAACCTGAATCAAGTGGCAGCTATGTTCAAATGGGAAGATTCTTTTTTGAGCTGACAAATTAATGACAGCCTGTTAATATTGAAGTCACCCAGAAAATATAGCAACCTAGTAAAAACATATAGTACATCATCCAGCATTTAAGAAATAAAGTAAAAATACTGACTTTTAGGACGGTGTTCTGTAGAAACCCTCTTTGGATGAGGAAAGTGAACCTGTAATCATATTACTTCCATGTGTAGATTCTAGAAGACATAACTTCATGCATATTTCTTGTTTCTTTTAGATAAATGTCTCTTTTGACTCACTTGGTTTGGAATATGTAATTAATAGCAAATAGACAAACTATGGTTTCTCAGCACATATTAAGCTTTAAAGAGATATTGACATCTCTTATTAATAAAGCCCTTCTTTTTACTTACCCAAAATCAGATTGTTTAGCAGGCTAGTTGTCCCTGTAGACTCCGAGCAAGGGCTAACTATTAACAGCTTCAGAAATTGGAGAAACTCCATACAGTGACACACAAGTGGTTTTCATTAGCCTAATATTCAGAACTGAATTTTACATTCCGCTGCACTCCATTAATCAGTCTGAGGTAACTTCCACAGAAGCCATTTTCCTTGATGGGCATATCAAAGAGCTAGTTCACATCCTCTAACCAATCACAAGTTTTATGTCATTACGACTCAACCATCAACGGGGCAATGTAAACAAATTAGAACCTGTTAGCATTGTCAATATACATCACTTTTCTCGTGGCAGAATGCGCATTTGAATGAGATTTAATCTTACCTGATGGATTTCTTTATTGTTAGCAAACTTTTCTCTATGTTAATGTTATGTACAAGTTAGTAATGACTTTATGTCGGCCAATATCGACCACCATTGTCGTTTATTGGACGACAATGTGTTTCTCAGGGGGCAGGATACATGCACCCATACTTTATTTGTGCGTAAAACAGAAGAAAATAAACGCCTTCAGTGCAACGTTTTGCTCTGGTTTTAGGGATGTTATTCCATGGGAGTATTTGTAAAACACCTGCAATAGCAACATAGATGCTATCCACTATCAGCATTGCTGCTACTGTTGTAGTTGCTGTTGTTTTGTCAGTTTGATTCAGTGACACCGTTGTCCAACCTACTCGTCACAAACTACGCTGATTGACTCGTTCAGTAAGACAAACGAGTAAGGCTCAACTGAAGTTCAAAAAGTGGGTGTGGCTAGCGATTCAGGGGCTGGACACGGGCAAAGTTTTAATGTGTGTAGAAAAAAATGCTTGGTTGCCATAATTGCACTATGCCTTATAGCCCTTAATTATATCCCGACAATATCAGAGTTAGCTGACAGTAAAACGTGAAGATCCATGTGGCGGATAAACTCTAACACTTGGTTGTAGTGCATTTGCACTATTTTAGCCTCACATGTATAAAACTGAAACATAATTATTCCTTGTCTTGTTAAAATGTATAATGCTTGGTTCACATTCCAACATTCCTGAAAACTGGTTTCAAGCCAAGGAACTATACAGTTGAAGATCCCAGTTCAAGTAACAGACAAAGAGAGAAGCTGAAAAATTGTCTGGTTTCTTTCAAATATTTTATTCATCATAAACATTTCTCTAGAGTAGACAATGTATGCCTAAAGGGGTGAACTGAAAAAGCTAAGGATGAGTCAAATGAAAACTTCTCACAGAATATTCAGTGGGAAGTTGGGAATACATATGAATACCAAATTTATCAACAAAGTATTTGCTTATGCCATCAAATACTCCAGCAGTGGTTGAAACTGTCTTATATTTGCTGTCTCAGCTTTATTAATGAACGGATGTGAATGATGTAAAGATTAGAGTCCAGATGTAAGAAAGTTTAGTCAACAACTAAACTTTCAGTGTACAACTTTAGTTTTCAGTGTACAAATATGCATTAATATTTAAGATCTTTCTTGCCATTATTATAACAAACAATATTTTGTTACGTTATTATATCCAAAGGGGTTGTGGTAATTTCACCATAAATAATAGATCTGCCTCTCCAGCTATTTGTATTCTGCAGACCAAGTTCCTCTAGAGCAAGACTGGGCTTCAATTCATAACAGAAAATTAGCTCTTTAATCCTGCGAGGTAAGTTTCAAGATTCCTCTGTTATGGTGATTTGGGCCATATCCTTTTTCACAAACAAATAATTAATTGACATTGCGTTCACATAGGATTTGCGGAATGAAAAAAGTGGTTGTATTCATCACATTCTAGGAGACATACTGAACATACTGTATGCCTTTTACACCTCGTGCCAAACCTATATACAGTGGGCAGATGAAGCTATGCATCTGTTTGAAACATATTCAATACACATTATTAATAAAATAAAGGAGCAATGTGGAAACTTGTGGAAAGCAAGGTGAGTTGCAGAAACAACGGTTTTACATTCAAATCAACACCCTATTCACATGTGGAAAAGTTTTACTATCTCTTTGGTCCATACTGTATACTTAAAATTATTTATAATGAAACCATTTGAAATCCATATAATGTATTTTACATTTTATTAGGATTATAGTGTATGACAGTTTTTTACAATCACTTTAGCACTAATTTCAGAACCATGATGTAATTTTTCAAAACTCTAGACACAAAACTCACAGCCAATGATCAAAACACACATGTTTCAAAATACTTTTTCCAATTGCTTGGATACAATACACATAAACCAAAGATCATTTGTTCATTTAACTAAAATCACCTGTTCAAAATGACACAACATCAAAGTATTACTATATCAAAATGCAATTCACACATTACATATGAGATGACTGTCTAATCATTTCATTACAACGATCTAACTATCAATTGATACAACTGTTCAAAATGATAAGTAACTTTTGCATTACTCTTAAAGCACAGTTTTATGGAAACTGACAAACAATATCCCATGTTTACATTATAAAAGTTTCAGGATTACAAGATCCATTGACACTAATTACTGTGGAATATCAACCATTTGGACTACATTATCTATGGATGTAATATTTCATCATCATTCTTTATCAGACACTGTTTCTATGGTCCTGTGTACCACTTTTCCAGACCATGTTATCAAGTTTGACATTACTGTATGTTTTCAGGCCTTTGTAATTGCTTTTCCAATACTGCCAAGTTGATTGATTGATTTCAAATTGTATATAGTGAAATGAGTGGTATCCCCCTACAACAACATAGCTATAACATGGAGCTGGCAGGTGATCCAGGTCACAATAGAGATCAAGCAGTGGGAGAAGGAAGACGAGGTAGACTTGGTGTCAAAGGAATGGCAGGGGACAAGCACCCCTTCTGAGAGGTGGCCATGGGCCTCCCTTGAGAGGTGTGGGGGAACGTGGTAGAGGAAAAGGCCAGGGACCAGGACAGTGGCAGCAACAGCAAAGTGTTCAATGAAACCCAAGCATTAGTTGTAGACCATGTCATAAATCATGGCATGACAATGACTGAGGCAGCTACAATGATTCAACCAAACCTCAGAAGATCAACCGTGGCCTCAATCAGAACCTTCCGCAATGACAACCAGTAAGTCTTCAGCATGCATTAAACATTAGGCTATTCTCAATTGTCAAATGACTGTATTCTGCATGCCAATGTGTACCACAGAGTAAGTGATGTGACGAAATCTGTTCTTACTGTGATTTCCCTGCAGAATAGAGACTAGGCCAAATAGGGGAGGCAGAGGCAACATTCTGACTGACCGACAAGAGCGGGCTGTGGTCAATTTGGTTCAGGCCAAAAATGATATTTACCTTACAGACATTCGGCAGCACCAGCATTTTGGACAATGGCGACATGTTCAGCAATGTGGAAGCCATAAGTTTGCCGACTATTGTACGCATGCTGAAAATGCGCCAGGTGTCTCTAAAACAGGTATAGCGCGTGCCTTTTGAAAGAAACGCAGACAGAGTGAAGCAGCTGAGGACTGAGTATGTTCAGGTACGATGCCGGTTGTGAAAAATTCCCCCAAAGTTCTACATCATTGTAATCGGTAATTCTCTTTCCAAAATGTCTTTTTAGAGGGTGATGGAGCTGGATGCTGACGAAAACCATCACAAATTCATCCTTTTGGATGAGGCAGGCTTCAACCTGGCCAAGACAAGGAGGAGAGGTTGGAATTTCAGTGGCCAGAGGGCAACCTTCCAAGGGCCAATATCACCATGTCTGCAGCTTTATCAGAAGATGGTGTGGTGGGGACGCAGACCTCGTATTGGATCGTATAATGCAGCTCTCCTTGCAACCTTCCTGGACCTAAATCAGGGCCGGTTTCCCAAAACACCAAGATGATCGTAAGATGCACGAAAGTGCCTCGTTATTTTATCAATGCATTTCCCGAAAGCATCGTTACTTAAGCGACACGTAACATCGCTCGTTAATTAACGAGTGCTCCGGACCACTCGTTAATCCATCGTAACAGGCATTTTACTGTTTTTGTGAAATAGTGCCTCCCTCAACATGCGAGGAGTGATCACAAACAGTTAATATTTAGGCAATAGAAAAATAATCAAAACAGTTTAAATTTATAATTTAGACCAATTTATATAGACAAATTATATAGTAAGTGCGTGAGTGGATGTGAATGTAATTGAATGCAATTGTAATTGAATGTATTTGAGGATAAAGAAAAACGTACCTAAAACAAGAAATAATTAAGAATAAGTGTTCAAAATGAACATTCATGAGTCTGAAGCCCCGCATTGTAGGCTACTGGTAGGTTACAGGCTACTCTCTTTGATGGATAAGTGCTGGTGCCTCAACCTCGTCAAGAAGAACATTGATTTCTTCAGCTCTGTATGCTTGTTTTCTCCTGCGTTCCATTTTTATTTCAAACAATTAGAATGGATTTTTCCCCATTATACTCCCAACTAACCAATCATGTGTTGATTGCTGTAACATATATTCTATATAGCTACCGGAGGAACTGATAGGCTGTTTGATGTCATGTGATCGATTTCTGGCAATATGATTTTGATTGGCTGAAGTCCACCTGTTGGTTGGATATAATGTTTCATCCACACTAAATTTCACTACTTCTTCGAGTTTTACATTTTCCTACTGATGACTAAGTAGTAGTAGAATACATCGCCAGCGATATTATATGCTTCTGATAAGTAATCAATCTCTATCGAAATGCAATATACTATATTTAAAAACGTATTGATGGCCTAATTCCATTCCAAACCCCAAACATGGCCTAATTCCATTCCAAACGGCCGTAATGCAGCACTTACGATGCACTTAATAAAGAGCGACATACGTGATGGTTTGGGAAAAAGGTGTAAGTCCGTCGTAACAAAGTCCCTCTTAAGGCTACGTGCATCGTTAAACCGTCATAAGTGCCATGTTATCGGGAAACCGGGCCCAGGTCTGTTGATCTGATTGCGTGATCTATGTCATTGTGTGGGATAATGCCTGGTTCCACCATGCTCAAATGGTGCAAGCATGGTTTCAGGCCCATCCACAATTTACCATCCTGTACTTACCCCCATACTCTCCTTTCCTTAACCCGATTAAGGAATTTTTCTCCACATGGAGGTGGAAGATATTTTATAGGCACCCTCACAAACAAGTCACCCTTCTCCAGGCCATGGATGGCGTATGCAATGACATCACAGTAGACCAGTGTCAGGCCTGGATTCGCCATGCCCGAAGATTCTTCCCAAGATGTTTGGCTAATGAAAACAGCCATTGTGATTGGGATGAGAACCTGTGGCCAAATCCACAAACAGGGTTGATGGAAATATAGAAACACAGTAATCAATCCTTTGTTTTGCTTTTTACAGTAAGCCAGGTGAGAAACACTGCAGCTGACGTTTTCCTGTAGTTTTTTCTTTTTCATAGCAAATTATTTCTGCTTTGATTCAAAGAAGCCTATGCTGTGATTTTATTGTATTTCATCAATAAATTTCCGATTTTGTTAAATTATTCTACTGTGACTGTAGTATTCTCTCTACTAGTAATTTTACAGTGATGTTTTTACATGTAGTACCATAATGAAATATATATCACATAATTTGTACTACAATATTTAATGATTGTACGAAATAATGTTTTGAACACTTTACAGCCTGTGCTACAAGTGAAGACCGTTTTGAGTTTTGTGTCTAGAGTTTTAAAAAATGACATCAATGTTCTGAAATTAGTGATTGTAAAAATACATTTAAAATTTGGGTAGAAATATACATACTTTGAATAAATATACATCCACGGTCAAAGGTTTTATAACACCCCCATTTCCCAGTTTTAATTGAAATTTAAGCAGCTCAAGTCCAGTGAATAACCTGAAATAAGTAACCTGACATAGGTAAGCGATAAACAGCCAAAGGTAAAAAAACAAAGTTTTGGTTACCAGAAACCATATAAAAATGCCTTTTTTATATGGTTAACAACTTACAGGTGACAACTTACAGCTGATCTGCAGCAATGGAAGTAAATGAAGCCTTAAAAGATAACTTAAAACCCTCTGTCTGTATAAAAGCATTGTTGGAAAACACTACATTATTTGAACAGTTTTGTACAGCAGGGAGTAGTATATTGCTATCATAATGGTGAGAAAAAGGCAATTAACAAAGGAAGACCAACATACCATTATAACCCTTAAAAGTATAGGTCTTTCCTTTATGGAAAGCTAAGGTGTCAGTGAGTAGTTTCCTCCACCATCAAAAGCCACCTGGAAACTCGGGGAAACTCTGACGGGAAGAGGTCTAGCAGACCCAAAGCCACAACGGAATCAAAGACAAGTTGCTGAGAGTCAACAGCTTATGTGACATGCGGCTCACTGGACAACAACTTCAAGCACAGCTTAACTCTAGTTGAACTAAGCAAATCTCAGTTTCAACTGTGAAGAGAAGACTTCGAGTAGCAGGTTTGTCAGGTCGAGTGGCAGTAAGAAAGCCATTAAGAAAAAGAGGCAAAATAAGAAAAAGAGGCTTGCCTGGGTCACAAAGCCCCGCCAGTGGACTACTGAACACTGGAAGAAGGTCTTATGGACCAATGAATCAAATTTTGAAATCTTTGGTTCATCACGCAGGGTTTTGTACGCCGTCGAGTAGGCGAAAGGATGGTTCCTCAGTGTGACACCAACTGTCAAACATGGAGGGGGAAGCATGAAGGTCTGGGGCTCTTTTACTGGATCCAGAGTCAGCATCCAGAGTAAGTGGCACCTTGAACCAAAATGGCTACCACAATATTTTGCAGCCCCATGCAAGACCCTCTGGTGTACATCTAGTTGGTCAGTTGTTCATCCTACAGCAAGATAATGACCAAAACTTACCTCCAGGCTATGTCAGAACTACCTTAGAAGAAAAGACTTTAACCCCATCAAGCTAGTTTGGGATGAATTGGGCAGAAGGGTGAAAGCAAAGCAACCTACAAGTGCAGCACATTTGTGAGAACTTCTCCAACAGTGTTGGGAAGAACCTTCCATTTCCATTTTAGAAAGAATGTCAGAATGAGTATGTTTGGCTGATATGTCTGCAAAAGTTGTCAAAAATGTAGATTACACTTTTTTAAACCAAACAATTCCATGATTTGTTTTTTGGCTCAAATTGTTTTTGTTTTCTATGCCTTATTTTCAGCGTATACACAAAGAATTTCAATGAAAACAGGAAAAATGGAGGTGTTTTGAGCAGTAGTGTATTTCTAATACACCAAATACAGTGTAAGTAAAATTTTGATGTACAGTAGATGTCAAACATTTACATATCTTTATTGGAAATGCAGCTTTAGTTTATGTGAAGGCTCAAATCAAGACAGATAATGCTTTTTAAGAAAATTAACTTTAAGAAAATGTCAGTGCCCTGGTTGCATAAGGCTATGAACACCATTTATAATGGGGTTGTAACTGTGTTCAGATTTAATCAATCACATTTCAAGTCATCTACAAAGGTAATTTACATTACATGACAAATATTTAAGGGTTTCTGATTAGCCCTAAAGTTGTTCCTGTACAGGAATTCCTTGAAGGTCCATTGGTTGCACACTGCAGAGATAGCCGTGGTTAGTAAATCAAAGGTCGCTGGTTCTAATCTCCAAGCTGACAAGATACAAAAAAAAAACAGTTGTCCTTTCCCTGAGTAGGAGAGCTAAGCTTAATTGCTCCCTGGTGAAACTGTGAAACAGTATGTGTTCTTAGCCTACTTGCCTGGTAAAAACATATATAAATGAATAAAGCGTTGTCAAATTATTAGTATACTATCATGATCAATTAAATGACATTTGATTTAGAATTCCATTGTTATCTAAAAAAAAAAGTATATTCCTACGTGCGGCAAGTACACTGTTGACGTGTCCTCTGATGCACACTTCACCAAGCTGTTCCGATCTTATCACAAGTATTTGTCAGAAAAAACAAGCCCAGAAGAGTACATATTCTCCACACTCTCCTCTAAGCAATGTACTGGTGAATACTTTGTGGGTGAGTGAGCCGTGTGATTAAAATCTAGAGACGCCACAATCATCAAGCTTTTGACTGAGGAAATAAATGTACACCCTTTGTTGCCAATAACACCATTCAAATATATAAAAAAGGTGGCAAAAGCATGACAGTACGTACACAACATAGTTTTAAAGGTGTATTAAAGAACAATTCTTTGACTCTTAGTTTTAAAGGTGTTTTTAAGAAAAATTCTTTGACTCCGAGTGTAAACTGACCCCAAAGGCCACACTACTTCACTTGCACTTGCACATTGTAAAAGCATGTCCCTGAGAACAATGATTACATGGAGCGCCAAGATGATCAGTTGTGACATTGGCACATTGGGCCAATCATTAGAACTCCAAAGCAGCTATAATTTCGCTACATATACTTGATACTTGATATGTCATTATTGTCTTATCCATTTCACTGATAAAAAGTCAATTTTATCTGCCATGATAGGTATATCTACAAGACAAATTGGTTGACATATGTAGAGTTTCAAAACCCTAAACTCTGTATGCACTTCACAAAAGCTATGCAAATGCAGTGACTGAACATAGGTAAAGGTACTTCGGTGTGGTAAAACGTTTAGGAACAGGACCATATGCAGCGCTCAGCCACTCTGTTTGAATAATGTGTAGCAGCCTTTTGCCCTAAAAATTTACAGACAATATCATGTCCCTGAACAAGCTCCGACCTGATTTAGTATTAGTTTTGATTCCTCATGAGGAGGATGAAAAACAGTGAGAGTCACAGGCCAACTGTCACTGTAAGCCATAATAGCTTGTTTCCGTTAGTCTAAATCTATTTTCGTTAGTCTTAATCTATTAGCAGAACAATGTGACCGTAGCATGTTAGCCTAAGCAGATGTCAACTCATTACAGGCTCGACGGACCGCTGCGATTAGCTGATTACCAGCAGGGTCAGTGGCAACATGGCCATTCCTTGCCATCCTATCATCAATGACTTGAGCTAGTAAACATCAAACATGCATTCCGCTATGTGGAAGATTAGTTAATTATGTATATACAAATTCTATATTAATGATGCATAAATATCTTCTATTTGTATAAATTAGGTTTATATGTGTTAAATATCTAGGTTTGTGTATATGTTATACAGACTGGACACTTTGCTCTGTCTACGAGCTGAGGAAACGTGGTAAAGACATATGGGGACTCGGGACTAATTCCAGCTATACCTTGTTCCCCTCTCCGTCAGAACTCTTTGCCAGCTATACCTTGTTCTCCATTTGGGCCCTAGGCCCATATATGGTTGTTCTTTAGCTTATGTCTTCTATGTTCCTAGGATTTGCAGCATTAAGATGAGAACCAGATGTTAGAAGAAAATATAAAGGTCCCCTCAAAATGTGTTTCTTTGTCATACCAAGGAATGTGCACATGAGTGTACTTTGTCTGTGTATCACCTACAAGCTTGTAATAAACCATTAGAATTAAAGTATTGATTTCCTGGAGTACTTATATTTGAGAAATTAGAATCAAGTGGACTCAATCCTTGAACCTGAGAAGTGTAAAAGAATAAACCGCAGCAGCTACAAAACTGCAGTGGCCTCCCTACCAAACAATGCAGCAGGGGGAAGGAAAACGTGCACACGGTACTGCACAGAGTGGTTAGTAAGTACAATGAATGAAGAAAAATAAGTAAAGATGCCTGAAATAAAATAACCTTTTGGGTTATTACTGCTCTCAAAAGAAAAAATATGACTGTCTCAAACTTTATTGTACTATTGAATACATTCAAATAATTATTACAACCAATCAGGTGCCTCGCTCAAGTGCTGTTAGAGTTATCAGAAACTCATAATTCCCATTGAGACATTTTACTTGAATGACCCCCCAGATTGAAATTATGAGTGGGAAAATCAGCCTAATAAATAACAAAACCCACTGTTATTTTGCCCAAATGAAAATGAACCCGACAATTGCCTCAAAACCAGGGGGTCACCATACCTGGGCTTTCGGGGCTCTAATAGCGGATGTTTTTTTGTTAGCCCCCAATGTTTTGCGAGAAGGCATTTAAAGCAGCTGGCGTTATGAAACGTGTGCAACAGGAGACGATGAGTGCTTTGCTGTCACAGCGTGCACCTGGTTTTCAATTGCACAGGGTTATGGAAGCCCTGACACACACATATAAAAAATAACAGCTTTGGAATAAATCAAGCAAACTATTTTCTTTACCATTTTACAAGCTGAAATGGTGAGGTGTTTCAGAGGGAAAATGGACTGTGTCTCCAAAACCGTGTCTCCATTACACCCAGTCTTAATAAGACTGTATACCTGAGGAATCCACAGACTATTAAAGAACAGATGGTACGAATCATGAATAATATATCCAGGTGCATACCTGTCCAGGTGCATACCTGTCCAGGCATTGTTAACACTTGACACATCTGGATATTATATATTTTTTTACATATCATTTAACCATTATGTGATATAGCAATGTATTAGTCAATGCCACAGCTGATGACATGACACAAAACCGTGGGATGCTCGGAGCATTCCATTGGGCATCAAAACATTTCTGTGGGATGGACACATATTAATTAGGCAATGCTTAACCTTTTTAGTCGATAAAAATTATTGATGTTGTCCACAGGCTCATTCATAAAAACAAGTTCAAAACACTCTTAAACAGTGATGTGGTGGCTTTCTAAATACTATGATGATAAGATCACTACTCATTTGTCAGTCACTCAAAAAGAGTTAAACATATGTGAACAATTATGCAATTCGAACGATATTACAAATTAAATTCACAAACACTGATGTCCTTAAGAATCCACAGAGCATCTATTTTTCATATCAATCAATGTGCCATTATTGTCAGCACTTGTATTAGGGCTTATCCAGACAGAATAAAATTAAAATAATGCAATATATTTGTTAATGACTTAATGTCAAATGGGAGATTCATGACTATGATTAAATGCAATAACACAGTAAATCAGATAAGTGCAATTGCATTTGATCATAAATTTGTTTTCAAATAAGAATGCAAAGGACTTCATGTGTATATATATGTACTTTGGATTACATCTCTAGACTCAAGTTTACTACATATGTTTATTTACAAATCTATGACAATTCCAAGGCTGAGTGAGATATGCTTGATTCTCTTAGAATTGATTAAATGTAACCTTTACATGACCTTTTAACTGATAGCATTTTTTGGTGTTAGGCAGAAAACTATGAAGACAATGTGGACTGTTACAGATTATTATTTTGAGAGGAAAACATCGATCACTAAGTTTGATTCTTCCTATCCCATGGCTAGTTTGTTCTATTGTAGCCAGTCACCTGGAAAATTACCATTGGGCCAACATGGATTGTTGCCTGTAACAGCTGAATGAAAAGGTAAAACATGCAGATGTATTTCCTTCCAAAATGGCAATTACTTTGATTCTGTCTTATCCCCCCCCCCTGGATCACTACTGCTGCATCCCACTGGATAAGAGTCTATTGACACAAATAATAGTATTATTCAAATAAAGAGTATTCCGATAGAGAGGTAGGTACTGAGGTAGCCTTGGACAATTTCCCCACAAATACCACCTGCAGCCACTGCAGAGTACACAAAGCCTTGCTCAATCAGTGGTGATGTGGGAGGTCAAAGGACGATGCCTATTGACATAATTAGTCTGGTGAAGCACCATCCTAAACATCTCTACCTGACAAACGGCTTGCTTTATAAAGTCATCAACATCATTTTGATCAGCTCTGCACAATACAGTAGCCTACTTTGTGGGAGGAGGCAACTGCTAATTTGTGAAGTCACAAGTTAGCTTGCCTAGCTGGTAACTGAATTAGCAACAGCAACTAAATGTTTTCATGGAACATATTTATAATCACTGGTTAGCAGAATCCCAAACCCTATTCCTTTTCATTTACTATGACATTTGACTGGCTTGAAAAGCTACATCGTTAGCTAGTTTTTGTGACTCTCAAACATAACAAATGTCACTTACTGGTGGTGGAACTGGATTTTGACACGTTTTTGATTAATTCCAAATAGTCAATGAATTAATGTAACAAATTAATTTAATATATAAAGGCAGTATTACAGTTACAGTACAAGTGTCAACACTGTGGTCTTTGTGTTCATATTAGGGCTGTGAAAGTTAACGCGTTATGACTGTGATTAATAATAAATGCTTAACACCGTTAATTTTCTTGTCGCCATTAACACATTTTTCTTGTTTGAGCCTCAGAATCATCCATTGTTAGAACTTGACTTGAGCGGGAGCTGTCACTTATTGATTTTCAACAGTGTACGGGTTAACTTTATTGGCACTTGTGTTTAAGTTTTCTGGAACGCTTCACATGAACGTTTTTCAATGCAACAATTGTGAGTAACGTACGCGTTCCTGTCATGAATTATGTTTACTCGCCTCTTGTGATTCCTGCGTAACAGCGTGTTTCCTAATCGTAGGTTAGAACACAGTCTGCGTTGTTCCAAGATGCTGGAAATTGAAATATTTACGAGAAGAACAGCCATGCCTCCCCTCTCACCCTTTTCTGAAACTGGTCCTGAGACGCAATGTGCGCACGAATCCACCTATTGATCTTGCTTTTAGCATGGTAAATTATGCCTAATTTATGTTGTTGATAGCCAAAGCTAAGCATTGATGTCGTCGCCGTCGCATTTCCACTAAAATATATTATAACAGAATCATCAACTTCCCTGCTGTGCATAAAATAATTACAAAACAATTACAAAAAATTACAACATTTACTGTTTCACTAGCTACCTTGCGTCCCCTATGCATTTGCCTATGCAAGTAACCTGCCTTATTGCATTTGGTTGAATTGGGGAATCTTTTAATAAACATAAACATTTTTGGTTGGGGCCAAACACGTATTCGAAAAGCTAATTGTTTCCAGGCCCTCACCTGAACTCCATTCTAACCACATTTTAGCATAAAAATCAAAGGTCAAAACCGCAAAAAGCATAGGTGTGATTCAGTGTCTGCAGCTTTTCAGATAGGGGGGCTGATATGTGTTTCATACAGAATCCTAAAATAGTCGTTATTGTACTTACTGTACATATCCTGTTCTCATGGACCAACTTGAAAAAAGACAGCTCCTGCACCTCAAATCAAGGACTATCCATAGTTTACAATAAAACATAATATGTCTTGAACATAATGCACTGCTTTTTAAACAGAAAAGTGTTTATTTATACAAATTTTAACACCTTCTAAAATTACAATTAAATACAGAGTTTTTTTTTTTTAAATACAGGTATTTTTAAAATTGATTTATTAATCCATATGACTATAGTAAATTATTTTATTTTAAATGAAACTTCAGTTCATGAAAATAACTGAATAGATAAACTAAACAAGCTGGCAAGCCTTGTACCTATCTAGCCCTCTTGCCCATAGCAAAATATTTTTTGACAGGGCAAGGCGTTGTGCCTACGTTTTCCTCTGTTGGCGTGACACGTTCCTGTTGAAAATGTAAATAAAAATCTTTATTTACATATTATTTAAATGTTATTTACATTGAAATGTGATGGGAATGTTGTACTGCAAATAGACCTTAAGAATGAAGAGTTGCTTTGATGTCCTGAGACACCCACACACTGAAGCACAGATCCCCTTTAATAAAACATTATTTTCTTGTGCCAGGGACAATGGAGGCACAGCTGCTAATTAGAAAGCAATTAAAGCTGATTATTCAACCAATTAATTCCATGTCTTGTCTGTGAGTGAAGTCTCTCTGATTGAGCCTCTTGTTTCTAATGTGTGGCCAGACACTCCATGGTGGTGACACACCTATTGTGCAAATAAGTTATACAAATTGTGAGCAAATGTGGGGTGAAGGGATGTATGTTTCCTCACTGTGGGTGTGTTTGTGTTTGAGTCTGTAAGTGCTTTGTTTTTGAGCCAAGATAAGTAAATCAATGTGCAGCAGGGTCTGCTGACTTTCTTTGTTTAGCCAAGCAGCTAACTAGCTGTTTAACTGCAGTTTGTTAGCTTAGCTGTTTGGCATTCGTAGTGCATGTAGCAATAACAATCATTTACTAGAAGAAGTGGCAACTATGTTTCAGTTATATCAAGTCACTGGAAGGAGGTATTATTAACATAAAAACTGCGGTTTTTGTCTTTTTAATTAAAGTCTCTCTCTTTATTCAACTGTTCTACAAAACAAAATTAAAAATAAGGTGTTTTTTTTGTCTCACCATTATGTCGGCTTTTGGATCAGCACTGGGCTGTGAGGTGCGTTAACAGAGGCAAACAAGTTGAATCTGAATTGAAATCACATTGCTAATGTTTTGCTCATTTTTAATGTAAGCATTTTTAATAATTTTGTTACAATTTAGCCAGCGATGGAATTCCCCCATTTGAAGAATACATTTTTGGGACAAATTTAGACTCCACTCCTTGCAATCCCTTACAATGAAGGTATAAGGAGTAGGATGTAAGGAAGAACATCGACAGAGAAGGATGAAGAGTGGAAAGTAAAGGATAACAATGAACCAGAAAAGGAACCAGGCAAGCCTAGTTCAGCCGGCCCGCAATTAAAAATGACAAATGTTATTACCCTCACTGGATTCGAACCCAGGTCTCCCCATGAGAGGCTGTGTCTTTAACCACTATGCCACAGAGCTACATGTGTGAAAGTGTCGCTATAGCATCTCTACATTATATCATTTTGTCCTGTTAAACATTAACATTACGCCAAGTTTGAATATTTCGAAGACACCATTAAGCATTGTGTTAAACTGACTAACGTTTCTTATTAAGTGTACCTCCACCAACAATAGCATTTATGAAATATATGGCTTTCGCCACTGGCTGTTTTAACAGCTTATTAGCCAGTAATAGGCTTAGAAGTATCTACTAACTTACTAATTGGTTGTAGAAAAGGTTGTAGCTACTGATGGTTGTAGCCAGCAAAATCTTTGTCTATCCTGACCCAAAAAGCATGCACGGATGCGTATTTCAAATCCACCAGATATAGTCGCAGTATAATCATGAACAGTTTTATTTTAGGCTTATTATAACACAGCTACTGAAGGTTGTAGCCAGCAAACTTTCTGTCTATCCAGAACAAATCCTAAATGATAATTAGCTTTGACTGTGACAATATTTGAATGCGGGACCTGTTGATTGCAGGTCCATGTCTCTAACCACTACCCTATTTAACAAGAGATAGCCGGTCAGTCAGTCACTCACCCACTCACTCAGTCAGTCAGTCAGTACGAGACATTCGCTGTTCTTGGCCGGCTCTGCTTAAGCGGTCTGGCAAGAAGTGGAAAATAAAATTAAGGAGAATGTGAAAGTGAGGAGGAGAATGAACAGGAGGAGAAACTTGAGGATGTATTAGAGGAAGAAAATGAAATGTAGGAGAAAGTTATGGAGGATGTAGAGGAGTGTGAAATGCAGTAGAATGATGTGGAGGAGAAAGTTAGGCAGTTGTAATGGATGAGAAGAATTAAGAAGAGATGTGTAAGGAGGTAAAGAAGGATGATAAGGAGGTGAAAGCACTGAATGAGAACTAGATGGTGAAGAGGAGGAAAGTGAGGATGTCCACAGCTACTTCATTATTTCATCCACATCAACATTCCCCACCCTTTAGATTAGTTCATTATCAAGTCTACTGATCCCGTTTGGCCATTTACAAGCCTGGAAAAGTTGTTTGCTGTCATGTTAGACAAAAATGTACTGGTTGCCCTTGCATAACATATGGATTACGAAGGGTTAATGTCAGGATGCCATCCAGCTACTGTGTGTTAGCGGATTAATTTGCTAGCTAAAGAAAATTTTGTCCAATAAACTTTAAAGCTACTTTTCATTCAACAAAGATATTAGTAATATTGCACTCATCAAACTGAAGTTTTCTTCATTTAAACATCTGTCCTTCCAAGTCTAAAGTTCAGACCACTAATAAATACAGCAACACAATTGAGCGTTCGTGGATTCATTGGTGCAGCTATATAAAAAATGGGTAACAAGAGAATCTGTGTTGTAGGTCCACCAATCATAACTAGTTGCAAAGCTAGTCAAAGCTAATTAAAACAGGAGGTCCATTACAATGGTTTATGGAAAACTATGATTGGTGGCTAGAGCCAAAAGAAGAATGCCTCACTCTATCCATTAATCTCTCAGTATGACCTCTGCTGATCATATTGTCATGTCTTTTTTCAGCTCAGTCACAATTAGGAAGAGGCAGATTCTTATTTCCAGGTCATAAAAATCATAGCCTGAAGGCGGAAGAGGCAGAGGAAATGAAAAGAAGGAAAGAGAGTTGCAGCCGATTCAGAAGAACCTGACAGAGATTTCTTTTGGGTGTGGACGCCACAGATAAATATTTTGCAACAAGTTTGAGACATTAATAGCAACCCAACCAGTTGCGAAAGCAGGAGTTGTTCGGCAGAATCTAGATCAACAACGTCATCAGTGTTGGTTTCATTTCAACTACGTTTACAGTACAGTTGGTAGCATTTTCGGAAATCTTCAGACATTTCTGATGCCAACTGGCATCAACATGTGTCATTTTGATACTGTAGATTTGACTTCCAGCATTACATTACTAATCAGGCTGTAAAGAATACCCAGTTAAGAAGTAAGCTTATTCATTAATATATTTTTTACAAAAAGGAATTTGCTTCAACTAAATATGAACCATTGACAAGCAATGTTATCTTGAGGATCCTACAGGGATCCTTAAGTCACTCTTAATTCTTAGCCTGTACAGAGAATTGATTGAACATGAGCAACATTGAAATGTGCAAGCACTTCTCATTGTTAAGCTAAAAACACTATGGGTTATTTGTTGATGTGGAAAATTAGACTATGTAACTTACTGCATGAGTGGAGCTGGCCATCTGCGTCTTTCAACCATATTGATGTGTGTGGCTTCTGAGTTCTATTGACTCTTTCATACCTGTCTGCTCTCGATTGTAGTTTGATTTTTTAAATTAAGAAACTAGGAAGAATGAGTAAAACTCAGGAAAAACTCTTAAAGCTCAGCTTTAACAAACTGAACGCTATGATAATCCTTAGGGCATGCAACAGTGCTAAAGGTTTGATGGTCTGTCTGAAATATTTAGTGCTATTTTAACACTCAGGATTAACCTTAGCCTGCAGCATGTAAGGTTAATAATTTAGCTCTGGTGCTAGCTAGCTTGCTATTCTCCTTTTCAATAGTTTTGAACAACACCAATGATTGTCATAATAATTGTCTATTATCCCTGCCATGTCTGCCTTTTATTTATGCTGGCTAGCTATAACATTTGCTATTTAGTTAACCACCGTTCAAAACGAGGCAAAAAAGCATCATGTTCACATGTTGGTGCCACTGCTTCGTGCCACTGCCAGTAATGCACTCATATGCAAAAATTCAGATCTTACCAGTAAACACCAAGTTAGTATTTACCTCATTTGTAAAACATACTAACAAACAACAGCATTAGCACATATTTATCAGTAGGAATTACTGTTTCCATTGAAAATGTCTTTTTGACAAACTAATATACCTTTAATTTGAGCAGAAAAAAGAAAACATGCCTTCTTTCCACTAAATCCAGTAGTTCTATGAAAGACACCACCGTTCGTTAGAATAACAGCAAAGTAACCATGTTTAAAAAGAGTAGGCATTTTACAGTCAATTGCTAGTGACAGATCCCAATAATTAATTTCAATAGTCACAGTTTTCAATAAGCGAGACACATCAATCAAAACATATTTCCCATTTGAAATAGCTTTCTCAAAGAATTCATGCTTTCTCAACCCCTCACTAAATATGGTTATTCAATGAAGGACACCACTGTTTGTGGTACTAAATGTTCAGACAGTAGCTTGGATAACATCAAAGTAACTGCATTGGTGTTTGTTTATACATTATACTGCATAATGCTGGCCACATTTGTCAATAGTAAATTCCAAAGACTTGGTTTTCAATAATCAAGGCGTTATAACAACAGTAACTACTTGTTGAAGAGCAGACTATACAGTTTACAAAATAGTACTAGCCACAGATCTCAATAGCTAGCTTCTTAAACTAGCCAAAATAAGGAGTAAATCCCCACTGTTTTGCGAGAAGCTAGGCACAAATGAATAGAATTAACTTATTTGCCGCTTCGGACCTTGTTAAACGCCTGTAGTCCAAATGCAATTAGTGAATACATTTTTCAATCCATATTTGAATGCATTTCACCAGGCAGGAAAAGAAATCCCAATAATATCCACCTACCACTGTCTTCAAATCTGTTGCACATTAGCCTTCCCCCATTTCAACCATGTATGTTTCAATATCTAATATAAGATCACCTCATCTGTCAAATTATGACAACAAGCAGTTTTGCTGATTTTTGTAAAGATAGCTAGTTAGCAGTATCCAGTATACCGCAAATTATTTTATAGAACCTGACGAGTGGAAAAGAGGGAGAGGGACTGTGGCAGAGCAGGACGTAGTGGCTTTAAAGTTTTATTCTCTTAGAAAGAGGGAAAATTTTGACACCTTGTACATTTATCAAAATATCGGCTGATTGAAACATGGCTGAAAGCCAACCGATGGCTCTATCAATAAAGGGCAACTGCGACTACACAGAAAATTGACTTAAATTGTGAATGGTACAACATGTAGTCTTAGCTAAAAGAAACAAAACATGACTATGTTCATCTTCCAGACCTCACTCACCTTTCAATCCACACAGTGACGTAATACTGTGTTCTTTTTGATGTGCAAAAAATAAACCTTGTTCCTCCTGGCCAATAATATGTGAAATATATCTCAATGCCCTAGAAATCTCTCAGGTATGATACACCAAGGTGTCCCTTTAAAACCAGTTTAAGATAGAGCCATGGACTGTATAGGGAAGCTTATGACCAACCCGATAATAAACCAAATATCTATATCTAAGGTTAAAAACACTCATGAAAAAAATATTAAAATTGCAATGTTGTTCAACACATCTCCTAAAGGACATGTTGTCTGTCTCCATTTTTGAATTACTTTTAAATTGCTCATTAAGAGCATATATAAGTAATGAAAAACATACCACTGTATTGTTTGTTGTCCATGTAAAACTCCTTGCGATTTATTGGCATGTTATGCCTATTCCCAAATATTTATAGAGAAAGGAAACATTTCCTCACTCCATCTGTTTCTGTGGTATGCCTGTAGTCCTTCCCTGAGCAGGGAATCTCAAAGAGCTATTGGCCATATTGGAAAAAAGGAAGTAAGAAATCTCATACAAAACATCTTCAGGCAAAAATACAGACGTTAACATTCATTCATGTTATTTAGGCTTCTGCTAACACACTAGGCCTATATATGCAGAAAAATGGCGCTGTAGAGGTTGTGCAAGTTGTTAGTCTCTCTGTCAAGAGGTTTTGTCAAGAAACTCACCTAATTTTACCTGATGCCTCTCAGTGCTGCACACTGTGTCAAAGCTCACAAAACTCTCAAGCATCTCGGCTGAGAGTGAAGGAGAGGAATGTCAGGTCAAAGCAGTCTTATAAACATCAAAATAATTAAAAAGGTTAAATCTCCAAGTGTTGTATTTTTGAAAATGTTTGAAAAGTTTTATGGAAAGGCCAACCAAGTCAACTGCTCAGTAATGTTACTGGTATTCTCAAAGAACAAAATGTTACAATTACAGCTACATTAGTTAAATATGCTTATTGCATCTAATTTTTTGCAAATATGTTGTTTGTCATGTCCAATTAGTAAATGGCAAGTACTGGCAACTTCATATTTGTATCGTACCACTGTCACATCCAGTGCTACAGTACATAAGACAAGCACAATCACATAATTAAGCTGTCATCTGTCTGTGTCCCTTTACGTTGACGTTGTGCCATTCTCCGTCAGCCTTGGGATCCTTTGTTAGTCTGCAAGTCGTGCTGTTACTCTGAGGTATGATTGCCGACAGCAAAGCTTCACTAAGGGAGAAAGCCCATTGTTTAAATGTATGTGGCTGTAATTATGTAGGAGTGAGGAAAGGAGGGATGAGGTAATAGAGTGTTAATCGTCCTGCCCTGAGGGACTCATACATCTCTGGCCACAAATTGGTCCCTGAGGTTAGTTTTACTTCACAATACAGCTAGTGAAAATGGTTTACAAGACCCGGCCAGCCGGTGAGAAAACGACCATCATCTGTGTTGTGACCATACACAATAAACCCAATCAATCCAGCAGACTGCATTTTATAAGTTGTGTAGGTGGCAATAGGATTGTCACCATTTTTAAGAGTAATGTCCACATTAAGGCAGAATATCAATGAGTTGATCAACAGAAACTGGTCTTTACACTACCGAGAAGGTTTAGACCTCAAAACAACCTGGTTTAAAACAGGATTTAAAGGATGAGGTCGATGATGTATTTAATAAGTGTGAAGTCTTTACAGAGATGGATTCTGAGGTATATTGCATAGGCCTTATGTACTGTAACTAGATGATCAGCAGACTTAACAGTGTTTGGATTTGATCTGCGGTTTCCTATGTGGCAGACTGTCTTTAACCACTACACTATTTCAACAGCGGGTGTTGTTGCACGTGATACGTGTGTAGACAGGGCCGGCCCTAGCCATTTCGTGGCTCCCTCTTCCCTATTGGTCCGGGACTCACTAGTGGGCTGGGGCCCCCTAGACGTTGGGGGCCCTCAGCAACTGTCTATGTCGCTTCTCCCTAGGGCTGGCCCTGTGTGTAGAGATATGGTGTCTGTTTACTTCTGTATTGTTTAACCAATCATTTGAGACTGCTAGGATCTTAAAACTAGTTCCCTACATTAGCTAACATCCAAACCAACAACAGGTATAACAGGGTCGATACATTCAACGCATTAAATTAGAAAGAGATTACTGTAGATGGCAAGCTAATAGCTATACAGTAATGAAAACAATGACTCCAATCACTCCATGGCTGGTTCCACAACGGTATGTGAACTACGCTATGTAAATTGAAAATTGAGAGGAATGTGTTCGTTGTCAGTGCAGTTCGTCCATCGCAATATAACCATAAAGAGTTTTATTTTTAAGGTTTACTATAACATAGCTACTGAATCTTGTAGCCAGTGAAGTTTTAATCTAGCCTGAACAAATCCTAATACCTAATTTGTTTTGTCCGTGGCGAGTATCGAACGCTGGTCGCCTACGTGTGAGTCTGTGTCTCTAACCACTACGCTATTTAACGATTGGAAGTCAGTTAGTCAGTCAGGCACTCAGCCATTTACTCAGTAAGAGACATTTGTTTTATTTGGCCGGCTCCGCTTTCGCGGTCCGGCAAAAACAGTCATATTTTGTAAATGTGTCATCCCTGCCCTTTCAACTATTTAAAAGAAAACTTTATATTTTACCTCTGTGCTTTTTCTACTACCACAACTAAATGAGATGGTTTGCAGTTCATTTAATTACATAAAATTTAAATAGGGCTGATGAACAATTCTGTTTGAGATTCTCTGCAGATCATTGTGCTAATAATTATAATGCTTACTCACAATCTGACTTGTAAAGACTATTTTATTACAATTCATGTATATTAAATTCAACCAAAATCTTAATTGGTACACTTTCTTGTGGTACTTTTGTTGATCATTTTTGCAGGCGTCCTAATTTAGATCAGATAAATGTATTTAATAGGTTTAAATGCTTATATAATACTGATATTAAATGTTGACATTAAATACATGAAACTCGAATTTAGATAATTATACATATAAATTGCTATTTATTATTCACTTGGGTTTGTTCTGTATGTCTCAATATATATGCACATGCATGGAAATACTTTTATCACCAGACAAAGACAAAACTCAAAATCTAAGACAGACAAAAAAGTGCACGCCAAAGACTGAAGACGGCAAAGTACGATTTTATTTTTGTTTTGGGAATTGGTTATCTAATGCAATTAACCAGAGGTCAAATACAAGGTTCTAATATTTTTTTTCTGTTCCACACACTAATGTACAGTACAGGTCTTTTACATGTCTGCTGATCTGAAATAGAACTCTATTTTTTGAATATCCCAATTTCCCTTGAGGCACCCTGAGAGAAAAGTAAAACTTGGTTCACTGCTTTAATGACTCTCCAAAGTCACAGTCTGCCCAAGATTTAAAAAAAAATCATTTTTGAGGTAGAAGCACAGTGACTGGTAGCATAACATAATTTCTCAGAGGTAATTGACAGCAGTGATTACCACAGCTCGGCTTGTTTCAATGAACGCTTCTAATAATTCCTTACAAATACATTTGTACTAGTTTCCCTGAGTTTATTTTAGTATAGTCAAAATGGCCCAGGCCTGTTACTATCAGTCCATTCGCTGCAATTTTATCAAGTCAGCTTGATTAACTAGAGTTAAAATCACAGCAGATAAGTACAGTATTACGCAAGAAGCAAAAATATGAATGTGTAAGCCTCCTCTTTGAAAATGTCACTTTGATACAAATAAAAACTGTCAACTCAAGCACAAAGTTGACCCTAAACTAAATAACACCTCTTTAGGAAAGTTATGCAATGCATTTCTAAATGTATTTCTGCGGCGCTCCCCCTCTCAGTATTTGGCACTTTTGAATTTTTGAGTAGCTGTGAGTGATATGACACAGAGGAGAGTGAGGTAGTGCCAGGTGAAGTGGATTGATTAAAACAGACCAGAATCCATTTGTTACCCATGGCCATTTGCAGTGTGGGTCTGTGCAGTGGTATCTGAATATTGTTTAGCTGTCAATCAACATAAGTGTAAGCAAAATTCATGGATTCAATATTTTTCTTATCATCATCAGATAATTTGATTGTTTTGATCTTTGGGACACCGTAGGTTTCAATTAAAGGGCAAGAAATGTATGGATTCAAGCTTTTACAAGTCAGTACAGGGGTGTTGTATCTCAACACGCAAACCGAGCCCTTGCTTGGGGCCCCGTGGGGAGGGGGCCCCCTTGCTGCCTGGTAGCAGGTATTACGATCAGAACTGCAAGTTGACACTAAATACAATTATTATTTATTGACACTAATATAAATGAAATACCCATGATATAGAAAAATGGTTTCAGACATGATTACATAGATTTAATACACCACACGCACCCTGTTTGCAAGTAAATATATTTAAAAAATATGTATAACATGACTGATGACAAATTTGAGCAGCAAACTACCTAGCTAACCCAGGTTCAGTCAATGGAATGTAGAGATATGAAGTGCTTATATCTTACTTGACCTCAAAAATGAAGAGAAAGAAGATAAAAGAATAACAAAGAATTTTGCAGAGGCTTGCTAGTTACTTTAAAAGTAACACGGCAGATAATTATGATGATAAAGCTAATATTTCTCCTTGTGATATCGCCACCACTTCAGCTTGTTGTGGCAGCACTGTTAGAACAGACCTACCAGCTAATGTTTTGGCGGCTAGCTCAGAAGCTGAAGACATCTTGCCAGAATTGTTCCATCAACAAAGTTTGGATGACCAGATGGTGAGTGAAACAGCCATTCTCTTGGATGGTCCAGAACTTTGACCAGACAAGCTTTCCGACCATGATAAATGTCAGCTGATCAAAAAGGGGACAAATTCCAAATTACGGATTTTGACTTCCCACAAAATGATAAGGTTTAATTGTTAGCAAGAAATACTAGAAGGTAAAAAAATTAATTTCACTCTCTTATTGTTACTTATTAGCAAACACTTCGTTACAAATGAACTGACATAATTAACAAACCTGCCCCTGCCTTTGAATCACCTACTCAAAATGAATAAATGGTCACAGGAATACAGAACATATTGTAGGCCTCAACATGCATAACAAGTTCATATTTTTCAATGAAAAAGAGTATTTATTCATCTATATTTTTTGGTTAAAAGCAGCAAGGTTGCCGAGGCAAAGCAAGTGAGTCTATCAAACTGTCAGCGCCCTGTCCTACCATTCTAAATAATTGATGTTAACAACAATAAGTATGTAAACAGTTTGTACACAAATAAAATTGACCTGCAATAAAACTAAAGCAGGGTCCATAATAGGGCCCATGACTTGTGCATTGATATTGTAAATCTCTAACAGAGCATAAGGGTTTTATGGAACAGAAGTTGTACGGACCCATTTGTATGGACCCATTTCAAGGTATGGAACTAGATTGGAACAATTGCTGTAAAAACTTGCTGAAAAGCACAGCCATCCATTCATCATCAACAGGGAGTGAGGTTGCATGTTCTTGGCTCAATTTGTTTGTCATGCAGAGCTGGGATTTGCCTGCTGTTCCCTGTCAAGCGGGGTGAGATGACAGTCTGATTTAGTATCTGTTTAAGTCTGAGTGAGGACACAGATTATTCTCTAATCTCCACTTGAGATACTAGTCCTTTTCAAACAACATTAGAATTAATCTGTCCTAACAAACAATGGATTATTTTCAAAGTTTCCCTATAGATAGAGGAATTTTTTCATCAAAAACTCCTGCAGCAAGACATCAGTATAACTACAACCCTGTTTCCAAAAATGTCTGGACGCTGCGTAAAATGCAAATAAAAACAGAATGCAATGATGTGCAAATCATTTATCCCTATATTCATTTGAAAGAGTACGAAGACAACAAATCATGTTGAAACTAAGAAATTGTATTGTTTTTGGAATAATACATGCCTAATATGAATTTGATGCCAGCAACACAATTCAAAAAAGTTGGGACAGGGGCATGTTTACCACTGTGTTGCGTCACCTCTTCTTTTAACAATATTCTGTAAGCGTTTGGGAACTGAGGAGACCAATTACTTTTGAAAGTGTAATGTGTCGTCTTTTACTACGGAGCCATGCTGCTGCAATACATGCAGAATGTGGTTTGGCATTGTCTTGCTGAAATAAGCAAGGCCTTCCCTGAAAAACACATTGTCTGGATGGCAGCAAATGTTGCTCCAAAGCCTGTAAATATTGTTCAGCATTAATGGTGCCTTCACAGATGTGCAAGTCACCCATGCCATGTGCACAAATGTACCATACCTTCATGGATGCTGGCTTTTGAACTGTGCACTGAAAATTGTCCCTCTCCTCTTTAGTCTGGAGGATGCAGCATTTATGATTCCCAAAAATAATTTTCAATTTTGATTCATCAGACCACAGGACAGTTTTCCACTTCACCTCAGTCCATCTAAAAAGAGCTTTGGCCCAGAGAAGGCGACGGCGATACTGAATCTTGTTTAAATATGGTTTCTTCTTTGCATGGTAGAGTTTTAACTTGCATTTGTGGATGCAGCAACATACTGTTTTTGGAGGTGTTCCTGAGCACATGCAGTGATTTCCACTACAGAATCGTGTCTGTTTTTAACGCAGTGCTGCCTGAGGGCTCGAAGTTTTTCGCCCTTGTCCCTTGCATACCGAGATTTCTATGGATTCTCTGAATCTTTAAATGATATTACGTAGCGTAGATGATGAGATCCCCAAACTATTTGCAATTTTACATTGAGAAACGATATTCGTAAATTGTTGCACTATTTTCCCACACATTCTTTCACAGAGTGGTGAACCCCTCTCCATCCTCACTTCTGACAGACCCATCCTCTCTGGAATGATCTTTTAATACCCAATCATGTTACTGACCTGTTGCCAATTGACCTAATTAGTTGTGTGATATTCCACCAGGTTTAGTTTTACACAACTTTTCAAGTCTTTTGTTGCCTCTGTCCCAACTTTTTTGAGACTTGTTGCTGGCATCAAATTCAAAGTGGGCATATATTTTTCAAGAAACAATAGAATGTCTCAGTTTCAGCATTTGATATGTTGTCTTTGTGCTATTTTCTATTGAATATAGGGTTTAAATGATTTGCACATCATTGCATTCTGTTTTTATTTACATTTTAAGCAGTGTCCCAACAATTTTGGAAACGGCTGTCACATTTTAGGTAAGCAGGACGCCAGGTGCAGAGTTGCCGGAACAACGATGGCTTTAATGAAAATAAACTAGGACAGGTGAGAAAAAAACAGGAATCAGCCAGGCAAGCGAGAAAACAACACAACAGGCAGGCAAGACAGACAATAACTTGACAAAGGGCTAACGGAACTGGACAAACTATGTAGGGTGCTAATGAGGGCTAACAACAAACAGGTGAAAACAATCAGAACAAAAAGGGCAGGCTTCATTCAAAAACAAAGGAAGATAACCGAACAGAACAGGTTACATTCAAGAACAAACGCAGAACCAAAACCGAACACAACAGAACCTCACAACGGCATTGTAAATGTATGCTCATTAAATCCAGTTGTCATTACAGTGAACCATTTCAATTAGAGTAGATGGACCATAAAATAAAGTGAAAGCAACACGATGCATGTACAGAACATGACTTCAAAATGGTTTCATGTTATTTTCTTCAATATCTATGCAACATGTTTGTCAGGAGACAGAGGGGATTTGTTGTAACACCAAGGGCTTGCCTAAGAGGCATAGGTGCCATTTGCTAAAGCAACAAAAGTGTAGGTAATCGCAGTGACCCGTGGTTAGCGAGCATCAGAGCATCACCAGTCAACACTGAGGCACCATGCAAGTGAAAAGCGACTTGAGTAGCCTCCTCATCACAGCTTCTGTGGTTGTGGATTTGCAGATGGAGACCTAATGTGGACTTGCAGAAAGAGACCTAATGTGGACAGCCAGATGGAGACCTAATGTGGACAGCCAGATGGGCTGAACAGCTGCACATACTGCAGGTTCTCCAGAGACCACTACACCTAATTGGCTACCACTGAAGATGTAACAGATTTGAATGAATGTCACAAAATGACACTGACTTCAGTTTGATTACAATTATCCTAATTTTTGATAATGATGCGCTCAAAACTCTTTGTCCGCTACTTTAAGTTCATTGGTGAGTTCTCCCAGAAACTTAATAGACTATAAACTATAAACAAACTATTCAAGAAATCAATATAATCTACTCAAGATGATTTATTACAAGCTTGTAGGTGATACAGTAGTTGTTACACACAAGTGTTCAGCAACGTATGGCATCAGTGTACAACTTCAGTGCAAGGCAAAGGTGTATGACAACGAAATACAGTTTAGGAATCCTTTTGTACTGAAACATGAACCAACTCCAAGTTTCCTCCCCCTGACTTCTCCACTGACCATGGGTGTGTCTGTTCTTGACTTAGGTGCTGTCTGACCAGTCTAATTCAGCTCCTTCATGCCTGCCTAACCTGTCCTGTCCGATCACATGCCACCACTGGAATGCCAGCGCTCCACAGGTACTCCTGTAGGGTCGGAATACAGGACCTAATGTCATGCCTTAATCATCCTATCTTGGCCCATGAGTAGAACACTCTCTGTCAGTATGGTGCCGGGAAGCATAGATTGGAATGTGTCCCTAGTTGATCAGAGGGGCTACTCTTCAATACAAGCTTGTAATCTTTAGGTTGGCTATCCAGCTTCCACTTGCCTGACTGGTACATTATCAAGATGTATCCTTTCACAGAATGTGCCTACATTGAAACAGACCAGTTATGTAGCTGGTTTGTTCATGCCTGCATGAGTACATTCAAAGACACACAGAATTAATCAATTTCACTAGTATAATATGAATCACAAATGTGAGATTACATTTGATAACAAAAATGTAATGAGACTTCCACAAAATCTTCCACAATAATGGTCATGTTTTAATATTATCCTGTTGCATGTGGTCTATTGTTTTATTATCTAGAAAGTGCTGTTTTCTGAGTGGTCATTTGGGATATGACCAAATGAGTGTTGTGAAGTGAATTGGGAATGTTTTGCATGTGATGGGATCTATTAATTGTCATGGACTATGATGACAGTTAGACAGCTGTTACTAATTTCCATCCACCTCCCTCCCTGAACAAATTGACAGCTCAAACAACTGTAAAGAGGAGGAAAAGAACACATAGAGGAGAGTTGTACAAATGAATAACATGCTGCCCCACCAAACCAGTTTTACTGGTAGATACCCACCTGCTCCAGAAAAAAATAACCTTTTACAGTGCCCTCTGTACTTTCATTAACGGAATATTGGTGGAACTACAAGTGACATGAGTCAACTTGTTTCCCCAAAAGCTGTCGCAGGATCCCAGATAGATGTCACTAAACAGACGACTACACATCGCCATTGCGTCCTGAAGAAAGTACAGCGAGGAATAAACATTTAAGGAAGATGGACAAACATGAGGAATTAGACAAACTGATTTACATATCTGAGCTGTGTGGGTGGTAATGAAAAGGGGGTTACTAGCATGAAATGTATGATACATCCTAGAGCAAACTTTGTATTTTATAGTGTGCTACATCAATATTATTGTTGTGTTTTGGTCTTGGTATTTACATTGTTTATTAGATTTAGTGGTTTAGTGGACGGCCATCTTTATAAAGTATTTTGTATAAATATTTTTATCCTTGTATTCATAAATAAAGGCTGTTGACTGTATATTTTTTTATCAGTGGTTGTTTGTCATGGGATCTAATGGTTCCATGGGATCTAATGGGAAGAGAAACCCGCTTGGAACATCAACATTTGTCTTTACTGGCTGAATGTAATGAAATATATATATTTTTTTATAATCACAAATCAGTGAACAGTGCCTTGATTCCCAATGATCGAGACTTGGGATGGTATGTTTTTATGATTCCTCTCTCCTGGGGATTTGGGTAATGTCCTTGGTCCATGAGAAAATGTAAGGAGGCAGTGAATAACCATAGGGAGTATTTAACTGATTATGTCAACTTTACCATAAGAAGCATTACCATGAGGATTCAGGACTATATTTACTTCTCTTTAGCAACCTAGCCTGTTAAGCAAGAAATCAAAACTTTTAAATATATTCTTAACTGTTAGTAAACTTTTAGTCCTTTTTTGTCCATTTGACTACACCGTAGGCAAAACGGATAAACAATTTTCCTGCATGTGGATGTTTTAAATAAGGTCATCCTGCATACAATCTATGATTTTTCTGGCTCTTGAAATGCATCTGCATCGCACGTGGTAGTAATTAGTTATTGGGGATGTGGAAGAACTCTATAACTAGATTATTGAAGAGGGGTATGTCAAAAACAATACTTACATTCAGAACACAATCGCCTCAGGGTCTGTAATGATGGATCTTCCGCCATATTCTGTCTGAATTGAACTGGTCCTGCTATACATACCTACACATGCTACAGTTAAGATGCAGGCCTCCTTACTGTTTTGAGAATTTCTAAACAAACAGCTGGAGGCAGGGCTTTCTCCTAGAGAGTTACATGTTTGGGGAATGATCAGCTAATCCATCCAAATGACATAAAGGTAGAGACTGAGACTAACTCTTTACTGAAGTCTCAATTCTTCAGTAGGTCCAATAATTGAGTTGAGACTGGGCCAAAGGTTTAAAGGTGAACGGCAAGGAATTGAATTGACAAAGCACTTTGTTGGCATTGCCTGATTCCTACTGTCCTCTGGGATACTCTGCGTCAGGCCGTATTACGGACAAGTCGTTGGTTTACTCCCGCTCTCTCTTGCAGTGCCTCAAAGGGTTCATCACATCATGCCAGGCTTTTTGGCAAATTCAAAGTGAATGGGTTGAGTCACTGATCAGATCTGTCTGTGCTCCCATACACCTCTCAGGTTCACTGCTTTGGTTGTCTATGTGCCAAGGATCTAAGGTCAGTCTGGATTAAATTCTCCTGTCATAACTGGTGTCCGGTTGAATCTTAGGTGTGCTCCCTTAATTTCCCCTCCTTCCCTCTCTCTTCTCTAATTCTTTGTACCTTCGTTAACCACTGTGATTATTTTTTTAATTATTGGTAAGACAGAAATTGACACTCACGTTTATTCCTGAACAGTAGTCATTTTTCTCACCTACAGGGCATCTGAACATTTGAATATTTTATTAAACTGGCATCTTTTGTATAGTGCAATTGGTTGGTATGTTGTGAATGAGGGTGGTAATATGTGTTTGCTACCAGAGGAGCACTGGTTTGAGCCAAGTGTTGGGCGGACAGACAGGGGTGGAAGAAAGCTGTGGGACCCTGACATGGGTTTCATAGGGAGTTCACTAGAGCACAGAGACTCAATTTGATTCTCACTATCCAATTTTAAAGAGTAAATTAGACCATTGAAGATGTATGGACTGACTTGTAATTGAGTCTGACCCTGAAAAAGCCATCATGCACAATCCAGGCTTTGTGAGTGGAAATCAGTTATTAATGGTACAGTGTTCACTTTCTTTAAAATATAACAAGAATATTATTAAAATATATAAGAAAAAATGTAGACATAATGCATATTACATGTAACATGTGCACATAGTGATATTGGCGATGTTGCTGTTATAGCTGTACAAAATGCACAATAATTTGTCAATATGGCAAGTAAACTCATAAAACAAATGTGCTACTGCACATCAATGTACTTGGTGTAAATGCAGTAAAAGCATCAGGGTTGCTGCTACAGCAACTTGTTAGTGGTAGAGAGTGGCTAGAAATACTACCACTGTGCCTAAAACACAAGGCTTATAAACACTGTTTTAGACCAGTTGATGAATATCTCCTGCTCCACCTTACTGCAGGGCTGCTAAATTACTTAAGCTACTTGCTAAATTACTGTCATGCAATTGAAACCTCATTTAGTCAAGCCCTTTCTACTGAAAGAAGGGAGCAGATGGCACAGACTGACACATTATAACAACAAGATGGGTCGAAGAGGGTTTTATGGACACCCACATAGTTGCTGAATACAACCACACTAATGTGAAAAGAAATACACATAATTACATATGAAATGCTTTTCAAAGTGCCACCTGCCATATACGCCATATATAAGTGGAAGCAGACCAGCCTGCCACTGAAATCAATACCTTGCAATCAGCTGAAGCACGGCTCTTCAGACAATGCTCAGTGAGCTGTTATACCTTCAAGAAGTTTCAAGATTGAAAGCTGAGACAGCACCACCAGAGATTGTTGTCTTCAATAAGCAGTGTGATGAGATTTCAAAATGGAGAAGCTAAATACACAAGGTCACTAAAGAGAATACACATCAAATCAAAGAATGTGTTTTTGGATCTGAGTAGAAGGTTTAGGAACAAAACAGAAATCAAACTGGTCTGTAATTCCCCAAGCATTTGAGTTATGAATAAGTAAATGAAATATACCAAAAGTAGAGTCTAGAGAACATTACCATCTCTGTAGGTTTCTGGGCAGCATACAATCACAAAAACAAGGATCAGGACCTAACAATTGAAGCTACAACCTATTAAATACATTTGTTTGATTCTGTAGTCTCTAAAAAACAAGAAATGTTGTGGTTTTGCTGTATGGTTCTGATTTCTGATTCTGATGATGCACACAATCTTTGAAAACCATATCAAGGTAATTTAATTTATGTTGCTCCAAAACCTGTAAATACATTATTGTTCAGCATTTACAGTGCCTTCACAGAAGTGCAAGTCTCCCATGCCATGTGCACTAATACACCCCCATACCATCACGGATGCTGGTTTTTGCATTGTGCGCTGACAACAAGCCGGATGGTCCCTCTCCTCTTTAGCCCGGAGGACGCGGCATCCATGATTCCCGAAAATAATTTCAAATTTTGATTTGTCAGACCACAGGACAGTTTTCCACTTTGCCTCAGTCCATCTAAAATGAGGTCAGGCCCAGAGAAGGTGCTGGCGTTTCTGGATCTCATTTATGTATGGTTTCTTCTTTGCATGGTGGAGTTTTTACTTGCATGGATGCAGCGACGTACTGTGTTCACAGACAATGGTTTTCCGAAGTGTTTCTGAACCCATGCAGTGATGTCCACTACAGAATTGTGTCTGTTTCTAATGCAGTGCCAGAAGACCACGGACCCGAAGACCACGGGCATCCAATATTGGTTTCTGTCCCTTGCGTACAGAGATTACTCCAGATTCTCTGAATCTTTTAATGATATTATGTACTGTAGATGATGAGATCCCCAAACTCTTTTCGATTTTACTTTGTGATACGTTATTCTTGAATTGTGGCACTAATACTGTGGCCTGCACAGTCTTTCACAGAGTGGTGAAGCCCTCTCCATCCTCACTTCCGACCGACCCATCCTCTCTGGATTGATCTTTTAACACCCAATCATGTTACTGACCTGTTGCCTATTGACCTAATAAGTTGTGTGATATTCCACCATGTTTAGTTTTTTAGCATTACACAATGTTTCCAGTATTTTGGTGCCTCTGTCCAAGCTTTTTGTTGTTGGCATCAAATTCAAAGGGAGCATGTATTTTCCAAAAGACAATAACATTTCTCGGTTACAACATGTTGTCTTTGTAGTATTTTCTATTGAATATAGGGTTTAAATGATTTTCACATCATTGCATTCTGTTTTTCTTTACATTTTACAGTGTCCCAACTTTCTGGAAACGGGGTTTTAAATATGTCAGTAAAAATCACAAATTCAGGGCAACTGTACTTAAACTGTACTTGTAACTGTATACAATGCATATTAAAGTCTACCCACCCATTTGACAGAAACCAAACAAACCAACTTCTTTAACCTAAACAAAGGTATTAGTTGACAAGTTTGCACACTTATACAACCAAGGCATTGACAGGTTTTTATTTATTTTATTTTTTTCAAGAAATTATCTTGTTTTTCACTGAAATATTGTTGTTTACAATCAGGGGTTAAATTGGGATTTGGGAATTGGGGGAGCCCGACTTCTTTCCAGTTGTATCTAAAATGTTAGACTGTTGGCCAGTGGAAGTATTGGCCAACAGGTCTCATATCAACCATATGTGCAGGGGCACAGCTCCTGCTGGCTCCTGCCCAATTTAACCCCTGGTTACAAGACCTTATTAAAGGTGAAAAAAGGTCTGAAATGATTTGCCTTGAGATCAGCCTTTACATAAATAAACATTTTTAATAAGGTTCTTCAGACTTTTGATATCTGTTTGTGTGTGCAACTGTAAGCTTCGTAGGACTAAAGCCCCATTCAGAACACGCCAGAATTTCTAACTTTGGTTAACCAAGAGGACAATTTGCTCAGGATACAATTGTCCAGCTTGCTTAGAGTACTTATTTATTTAGCCAGTTTTCCATTATAAGCCTCAAGGTTATTTTTGTAGATGTGATGATATCAAAGGAGCCATTTGTAAGATTTCAACCATACAAATGCAGAAAATGCATATTGGGTAAGATGTTTTTTTTTTTAAATTGAGCACTTCACAAATAGTTTGTTATTGTTGGTGTCTTCCCAGCGCCTTTTTTATTTTGCCCCGGCAAATGTGTTGTTTCCAATCCAAATAAATTTAAATGAAAGGGAAATAAATATATAGACAGTTATTCTGCTCTGCGTGGCACAGCAGCTCCCCTTCCTCTCCAGCGCGCCACCTTGTATTAACCACCGGCAGGAGAGTGATGGCATCAGCGCATCCCGAGGACGCACCTGTTTCCAATCACTGTTTAGTTGTGTTTATATTCTGTTGCTCACCCACCGGACCTCACGGATTATTGTTTGTATGTTAGCTACCGTGCTGGTGCGCTTATTTTCAAACTCCCAAAAGAAAAGAACAAAGTTAAACATTTGAATTGTTCGCTTTGTTTCTTTTTGCCTCTCTTATATGCACTCGTTATACTCGCACGTCTCACAACGGAGGAATACATGCGCAGATATGGACCTCAAAAGCTAACTGTTGGGCTGTCATATTTCTCCAACACATAAGCTATACATCCATAGCCTTTAATTTTAAGGCAAACTTGAATTTCACTATTGTGGCTGACTTACGTTGGGTGTTACCCCGACATTGTTGTCTGGTGCCTTGGACATATTTGGATAGGTTACAGTGGCTTTGGAAAATATGTAGAACCCATAATTTTCTCCAAATTTTGTTGTGTTATAGACTTTATTAATAATGTATTAAATAAAAGATTGTTTCTATCAATTCTACACACAATGTCCCATAATGACAAAGCAAAGTACACTTTTTTGTACCAATTAATTGAAAATAAAACACGTAAATATCTCATGTACATTAGTATTCAGACCCCTCATTCGGTGCTTTGTTGAAGCATGTTTCACTGCAATCACTAGTCATGGCCAAATGAGGCTTCATTAGCATTATTTTAGCAGCCGGATATTATGCTGGCAGCACTCAGATTTTCTTTATCACAATAAAAGCCATCATTGAAATGTATAAGGTAATTTAGTTAACCATTTAGCCTGTAAAAAATAACCGATACAAAACAATATTGGAACGGACATTAAACATAAAATGTACAGACTAGTTTGCTAACTATTGCCTTATATATTTTCAATTATGGCTTTTATTTTGAAAAACGAAATCTGAGCTAGCACTGCTAGCATAATTTCCTGCTGCTAGAAGAACGGTAATGAAGCCTCCTCTGGCCATTATTAGCAAACAGCTTCAAGTCTTCGTTATACCTCCACCAACTTTTTACACATCAGTTTGGTCAGTTTCTCCCATTCTTCCTTGTTGGGGAACTGTGTTTTTTAGGTCTTCATCACAGATCATGTCTAATCAATTGCATTTACCACAGGTGGACTCCAGTCAAGTTCAAGAAACATTGCAAGGATGATCAATGGAAACAGGATGCACCTGAACTCAATTGCAAGTGTCATTGCAAAGGGTCTGAATACTTAGGTAAATATTATATCTGTTTATGTGTTATAATAAATTATAAAAAATATATATATTCTTTGTCATTGTGTTATTGTGTGTAGATTGATGAGAAAAAAAATATTTAATCCATTTTAGAATAGGGCTGTATCATAAATAAATGTAGGGGAAACAGGGGAAAGGGCCTGAATACTTTTCAAATGCACTGTAGCCAGGTGTGTGCATTTTTCAAATCATGTCCAATCAATTGAATTTGCCACAGGTGCACTTCCAATCAATCTCTAGAGGAATGTCAAAGAGGAGCAGGACACAGACGATTAAAGGTTGACTAAAGGTTCTTTAATCAAGGCTTTAAAGACTCAAAACATAGGACTCAAAACATGAAACGAGGACGTCACACGAAACAATGACCAGCACAGAGACAGGGAACTGGGACGACTAAATAGGGTGGTGATAATGGGAAAATTAAACACAGGTGAGAAGAATAAGGACGCAGGTGAACACAATAAACACAAAGGATACAAAACCCAACACAGAAACGGAGTAACTAGAACTTCAATACACTGAACACAAAGATTTATCAACCAGCACAGAGAACTGTAGCATATACTTGTTTTTCCGCTTCATTTAATCAAAGTCTATTTTTGAAAATAATAATATAAAAATAAACATACAAAATTTAACCAGCAACACTGGTAGACTTGAAACAATATGACTTGGGAAGGATAATCAACATTTCAGAAAAACTCAGGTATTTATGTTTTGTCAAGATTGGGGTTACGTGCACTGAGTCCTTTCAAATTCAGAACTGTGGCTCAATATTGCTTACATATTAGCCTGTCTTAATTAACAAGATTGTTCTCTGGTGAATAAATTCTATGTTGCTACCTAAATACTTGCATGAAATACAACATTGACACAACACACCGAATATATCCCAAATGCTAAGTCAATCAAAGAGGGGTTTTACATCTCTGTGGATTTTGAAATCTTGAGTGTGTTAGTCATTTGTTGTGTATCTACTATATGTATAGCCTTGGTATTCAATTTTGTTCATTACATAGTGTTCATAGTAAATGCTGCAAAATACTATAGCTAGCTTGCCATTTTCTTGGCTAACTGCTTGGCTGAATACAGAATTTTAGAGCAGAGTTCTGAAAATTGGTGAAAAGAAACACCTGGTTGCATGTCTTTAGCAATATTTGATATGCTGAATTTTGGAAACTACAAAAGCCTATATGAGACATAAAACAAGTTAACTGTGAACATGTCCTTCCCCATTTCCAACAATAAATGTAATTCTAGAACTCTTTGAAAAGGTGCATCATTAAATTAACTTTAGTCCAAATCTTTGAATGATACTTATCTGTAAAAGTGGCATATCAGGTTTAGCGGCATATCAGGTTTTACAGGGTCATTTGTTTCCTGCGGAGTAGCATTTAAAATTCACGAAACACCACATGGCGGAAAGGGACCTATGTAGAAACGTCCATGACTTTAGATCATAAAACATGACCTTTCATAGGTGGGATTTTTAACTCCTTGTCACAAATATATGACATGAACAATTACAAACAAAGAATAGTTTGGTGTTGGATGTTTAGAAAAAAAGCACTTTGTTTGCATTTGGATTGATGAATAGATTAAAATATGAACAGATTTTAAATCTATTACAGGCCATTTATAAACACTTATATTGCACTGATAAAAAGAGTGTTATGACTAACCAGTGCTTGCGCAAATAGTAAGCCAATAATAATGTCCAGTCATTAACCTTTTACAAATACTATGTAAATATGAACAAAAACGACTGTAAATGTAAATGGTTGTTTATCAACTTGATCTTACAATCAAATGTCATATAAATCTAATCTTTGAGTGAAAATTCAAAGAAAAACATTATCATCAATAAATACTTACTGTATTCAAAACCTGCATGTCACAATTATTAGCACCCCTGGGAAATATTATGAACAAAAGCTAATTCATGTACTGTATATTCCAATTAATATTGCACTTTTTAAAGTTTATCTGAGTCTTTGGGAACTATTAAGTGGTCATTCATGACCTCCTGTTTCAGTGTGGAGTAAACACAGTGACAAACAGTCTAATATTCACAACCTTAGTCATCCATCAACATAGGAAAGGCCAGAGAACACACAAATTAATGGGACAAACAGTTGTTGACCTTTACAAATCAGGCAATGGCTATAAAAAGATAGCTACTCGTCTGAAAATACCCATCTCCACTATTAGGAAAACAATTAAAATACGTCAAACAACTTGAACAGTGATGAAACTGTCTGGAATAGAAAAAAAAGGTCACCGGGATTACACTAGTCTGGTACAGGGGTAGACAACATATTGTATATGTAATTCTGATTGGACTAGAGTATTTTATTACTGAAAGTATAGCTTTGGTGTAACGTTTTGTTTCTGAGGCCTAACTGGTTAAATTTCTGGGGACAGCCCGAGCTATGGAAAGGCTTGTGGTACCCTTACTGCTGTAGTAACAAAACTTACATATAATTTGAAATAACTAACCCTTTAGACACCAAGCCCCAGCTGTTGACAGGACTTGAAATTATTGCAATGGCTACAAATGACCTTGTTTCTTTTCTAACAATAATATTTGTTTAAATATCACTCAAGTCTACTTGATAAAATCTGTTACTGTATTCTTGTGAATGTTGTCATTAATAAGAAATCAGAAACGGGGTATGCTGTCATTTTGACTTTGAGTTATATTCATTTCATTAACCAAAATGACAGCACCAAAGCGGCCACGACTTTTCACATGTTGTCCATGTTTGATGCTGTGAAACTTTAATAATACATTTAAGATAACAGCAATCCTGTTGTGATCTCTTGATAAGTGAGCACATCAGCTCTGGTGCTCGTATAATTGCTTGCTCAGTCTTGTAATGAAAGGATTTGCAGTGTTTAGCTGCATAACTGGCTAACTAGTTCGATGTTTGGCTAGCTAACTATCTGTTGTTGTGTTGAGTGTGGATCACAATGGGAGAAAAGTGTCCACACAATGGGAGAAAACAAAATATATTTGAGAAAATATGATTTAATTTTTATCTACATTAGCATTCTAGAATCATTTTGGGGTTTGAAGGGCTAATCAACTGATGAGACTGACACTCATAAGTATGTAAGAGTGCTAAAGTGGTCTTGCTTTCCACAAGAAGACTAATAATAATATGAAATCCAATTGAAAGTAACAAGTAGAAGAAAGGTCTTATGCCTACCAATAAAACTGATATGTGCATATGCGGTCAAGTATGAATGTATGTACAATAAAAAGTGGAGTGTCTTGGTTGAGCAGTTGAATACACTATAAAGATAAAAGGAATAATAATAATGAATAAATTGTGTGCGCACGCGCACATGCATGTGTGTCCTTGTTTAAAGGTTAGATGTGTGGAAAGTCAGGTCTAAGCAGATTAGGCAGATCATTAATTTCTGTATTTATTTAAGAATTAGCTGTTTAACAATCTATTGTCATAGAAGTAGAAGCTATTTCAGATCCTGTTAGTCATATTGGTTTCTAATGTGAACTCAATAAAGATTTAGCATGGTTGGTTTACAAGCTTAAACAGTATGGTTGGTGTAAATGCTACTTTTGGCCTACACTTCTCTATTTAAATAATCAGATTTTCTGTGAAAAAATATCAGCTGAACTGTTCATTTTCTTGCTACACTTATATGACTAAACAAAAAGGATGGCACACAATAATGTGTAAGGGTATGTTTACATTTGAAATATGATTTTTTCCATTCTGAGGGGGTCAGTATGTGGTTGAAAGGAGCAGTAACAAAGAGAAATTATGTTAACCACTTAATTACATTTATCTACATGATTAAATGGGCTAAGGTTTTTACTGTACTACTAGCATAAATACAAGCATCAATGAATACAAGACATTTGCGTTTAATGTTTTAAGTTAATGTTTTAAAGATTTGTTTTACAAAATTGAGTGCTTGAGATATTACCAATTGCAACTTTCTTGCTAGTCCATCTATAAGTTTGCATTTATGTGTAGTCTCCTCATATTGGCTTTAGACACTTGCAGTAGTATCCCCCACTCTAAACCACCCTGGACCAGCTAATACCGTTCTTGCCTCATTCGTCAAGGTAGGAGGAGTAAGAGACAAGTCACGTTATAGTTTAAATTCAGTCTTGCAAATGTTAAGGGCAGGATTGTACAATGACAAATTTATGTGAAAGTGACCATTTGCATTTTGATAAAACATAAAATACCCAAACAGAGCACTCTGTACAGTACCTGCTCTACCTGTAAAAGAGAAATACTAATCTTCATATCAGAATTGATAGTTTTGTTGGCTTCCAACTCTCTTTTCCACATGATAATATCTGATGTATGGAACTATTGCCTGAAAGTGATGTAACCAACTTAGAGGAAACACTTGACATTGAAGTGCATGATCCGTTGTCTAGACCCAGCTGCATCATTACAGTCATTAATTATGGAAGCAATACAGAGTTTTCATTTTAGAATGTCTCTCAGTAAACAAACATGTACAAAGCTACCGGTTTCCAGCACCTGAGTATTTCACAAGAAATCAAGGCATGATGAAATTACACCAAAGTTATGAATGAATAACTATGTATCAATACTGTTTGGTATTTCTTTCTATCAGCACTTGAAATCAATATAACATGGCTAAAACATTATTATGGAGCAGACCACTCCCAACAGAAATGTGTGCGTAAAATCAATCATTTAAATCAGTGTTTCATAATCCTGGTCTTCAGGACCCAAAGGGGTGCACATTTTTGTTTTTGCCCAGGCACTCACACACCTGATTCAAACTAAAGGCTTGATGATAGGTTGATTACGTCTATCATGTGTGTAGGTGGTAGGGCAACATTTGAAACAGGTGTGTGAGTGCCTGGGCAAAAACAAAAATGTGCATCCCTTTGGGTCCCGAGGACTAGGATTAAGAAATACTGGCTTAAATAGTCATTTTCACATTGGTTTTGACGTGTCTCATGCAGTCATTCAGAGCTTCATGTCGGGAGTGGTGTTTCCACAGTTAATTAAACAGAGTAAGACAGACAAACATGTATCAACTCCACTGAATAGTAAGAATGCAATGACGTATACACCCTGTGTAGCCCAAACACACACTAAAACACACCCACACACACACGCACACACACACACGCGCACACACACTCACACACACACACACACACACACATTGTGGCTACCAGTTCGCTAAACAATGTATCAACATCCTTTTCACATGGAAATTTAAAACACTAAGTGTTTTTGGTTGATATGGCGTAAAACTGTCTACTTACCTAGAAAAAGAATGGTCTGTTTCTTGGCGGCTTTCACCTTGGCACTCTCGTGTCTTGGCGTACCCTCAGTGTTGTTCGCCCCTTCCGCCGGCCCCATGGTTTGCTTAAGGACAAGGATCATGGCCCAGCACATAACCCCCACGCCAACCAGCACCACCATGTACAAAATGAACGCCAAGAATATACTGACTCTATACATTGTCCATCGCTCCTTCAGGTTGGTGCAAAATGTTAGGTTCTGGACTGGCCCTCTGGCCCGCTCTGGGACGTGGCCCTCCATTCCCGTGGCGAACAGCAGCGGGAGGGCTACAATCACAGAAGTAACCCAGGCGAGGGTGATGAGGCCCGCTGTATGCTCTTTGCCCAGGGCCTTGAAGCGGAATGGGTGGCAAATGGCCATGTAGCGTTCAAAGCTCAGCGTGGCCACGTTCAAGATGGTGGCATAACTGCAGGCCTCAAACAGAAAGTTGTAGATCTTGCATGAAGCGTCACCTGAGGCGGAGGTGAAGGGGAACCATGTGGCACTGTAGAGCTCCACGGGCATACCAATGAGGAGGACCAAAAGGTCAGAGCATGCTAGGCTCACCATGTGGTCCGTCACATTCTTCTGTAAGTAGCCATTCCGCTGCAGAACCTGCGTCACCCGGATGGTGATTCCATTACCCACAATGCCGGTGAGCAGGATTATGCTGTACAGGATGGTGAGAGTCACTTTAATGGCAAAGTTGGGCTCCAGTTCTTTCCAGTCTTTCTCATCGACTGCATCGGCATCATTCATGGTAACTGATGTGTGTTAGTTTCAATTTCCAGATATTGATTTTTATTCCCTAGCTTATCGGTTCAGCAGGGTAATAGAACCAAGAGGAAATCTAAAACCACTGGGGAGAGATTTCTTTTTCACAGATACAATAATATGTCTGACTTCCACATCCAAAACTGTGATTGATTCTGAAAGTAGATGAACCTACTTGATGTAACACAAGAAATGTCCCACCATTGACCTTTTGTTTGCCCAGATAAACCAATTGTTTTCTATCACAGAAGATTAGGATCCCATTAGCCATACCAGACACATTCCTTCTTGTTTCAGCTTCTCCGATGCACACACATTTGTGTAACCGTCAAAGAGGCAGGACTACATGCTCCTGTCCTGAGGTCTGTGTTTTGTTCCATCGGTCATCCATAGGATTCTTGATCCAGAAAGTGGATTTACTCCATTGCTTGTGCCATGCTCTTAGCTTTTCCCTGACAGCATACAGTGATTTCTTCCTATCTCCTCCCTCCAACCAGTTAAACATTAAACTTCAGAGCAGAGAAGAGAGAGCACAAGAACTTGTACTGTTATCAGTGTTCAAGTGCAATATGAACCCTGGCTCTCTTTAAGCGGTGTGAAGGCGGAACTACACATATCAGTTGTCATACGTAGGTGTGCCCTTCCCAAACATTATCACCTCCCATTTACGTAAATACGATAGTCATATACAGTATGCAGAGTAGAATATGGGGCAGATCAAGATAAAAAAGTTGACTTTGCTACACCTTGAAAAAGAATATATTTATTTCAGACACCTTTTCGCTCATTCTAAAATGTGTACGTAGGTAAATGAGATTTTCACATGCTCTCTTAGAAAACAAAAGCAGTGTAATAAAGTCCCTGTATAGGATAGATAGTGACAGAAAGATTACCTAAATGTGGAAGTATAAACCATCAAATGAAGTTGTATTGAAATTTAATCAGGATAATTGTGCTAGCAAAAAGTGTGCTTGTTGTATAAAACCCACAAATTAAAATGAGCTAAAATGTTTGCACTCAAAACTAGGTCGCATAAAGTTTACTTCATTTTTCAATTATTTTGGGAGGATCCATTGTGAACCATTCAAGAATTCATTGCCTGATGTCTCCGTAAAAGGACATTGGGTATAGAATATTCATGAAATAGGTGGCTAACTAAAATATGATATAAACAGTGTTATTTTCTAGCTTAAAAGTTTGTGTTGGCCTATAGGAAGGATTTGTTTATTGACATAATAATGAACTGCTAAAACTGGTTATCTAACCTATACCATAGTTCCGATTGTAAATCAAATAATAACAAAAAATATCATTACTAAAGTTGTCATTTCAGAATGAGGGGCTTGATAGCTCTGTTTAGAGCATAGGCTGAGAAAGGCAGGAGAGTTGAGGGTTTAAAAAGAGAACATTCAACAGAGTTCACGTTATAGGTAACATTAAAGGTGGAAATAGTTCTGACATGATTTGTCTTTGTCACATTCTTTTACATCACAAGAACCTGGCATTTTAACAGGGGTGTGTAGACTTTTTATATCCACCGTATATACCTGGCTGAGAGATTCTGAAGAACAGCCAATGGCCTGAGGCTATAGATACGACCCACAAAAATTATTGGGTATGTTACCAGTTACCACACACACACACCTGCAGTATATTCTTCTCTGCAGCCCCGCCTCTGCCTGCCACGTATTCACCCAAACATTCAGGCAAGATCTAGTTCTGTATTTACAAAGAGTCAGAGTAGCATTGTTGATCCAGGATTGCTCATCAAGTCTTCCTTGTCCATGTAATCAACAGACAAATCTGCTATTTCAGAACTGTTGGCCTGGGCCTTGCTGGTTCCCCTGGTTGAGTTATCATTATAGAAAAATGTCCATTTAACAAATACTGTTACTCTAACTGTATAACCATGTTATTGTTAATCTGAAAAAAAAGTCTGTCGATCTTTGGTTGGAGCTATGCTTTGGGTCATTGTCCTATTGTAGGAGGAAATTGGCTCCTGTTAGTTCGCGGGTACTATTTAATGAAGCTGCCAGGTGAGGACCTGTGAGGCGTCTGTTTCTCAAACTAGACACTCTAATGTATTTGTCCTCTTGCTCAGATGTGCACCAGGGCCTCCCACACCTCTTTCTATTCTGGTTAGAACCAGTTTGTGCTGTCCTGTGAAGGGAGTAGTACTCAGCGTTGTACGAGATCTTCAGTTTTCATGGCAATGTCTTGCATGGAATAGCCTTCATTTCTCAGAACAAGAATAAAATGACAAGTTACAGAAGAAAGTTCTTTGTTTCTGGCCATTGTGAACTTGTAATAGAACCCACAATCATTGATGTCCCAGATACCGAACTACTCTAAAGAAGGCCCATTTTATTCCTTCTTTATTCAGCACAACAGTTTTCAGTTGTGCTAATATAATTGCAAAAGTGTTCTCTACTGATCAATTAGCCTTTTAAAATGATTAACTTGGATTACCAAACACAACGTGTCACTGGAACACTGATGGTTGCTGATGATGGGCCTCTGCACGCCTTTGTAGATATTCCATTAAAAATCAGACATTGCCAGCTACAATAGTCATTTCCAGCATTAACAATGCTTTTCTTTTGAAAACAACGACATTTCTAAGTGACCCAAAACATTTGAATGATAGTGTATGTTGTCATTTACCAGACACTCTTATTCAGAGTGAATTTGCGAATACATGAATTATTTATTCTATGTCATAATTGGTTCCCAGGGGGAATCGAAAATACAACCACGGTTTTGCCCTTACCATGCTTTTTCAATACATATGATCCTTACATATGCTGTTTTGAATGAAACAATATTTGTACACACAGAAGGCTGCAAGGCAGAATTGTCTGTGTACTGTACACTATTCCTGATGCACATAAAAACATATACATGGAAATATGACGTAGATCTAATGTGTATACAACACCCTTTGGTGATGGTGAAAAAATGTATCAATCAATATTATTCCCTTATTTATTTATTTCCTTGATCATTCATTTCTGTATTTATTTATTTTTACATTAATTTCCATAATTTTATATTCTGTATATATTTATTTCAGTATTTATTTATGTATTTATTTATGTCCATATTCTTTAATTTCTGTATTTATTTATTTATGAATTTCCTTAACCTTAAGCTAATGAGGGAACGGGACTAATAGTCAGACAATCAAGCCCAGAGTGGCAGATAGAATCAGAGTGTGAAAACGGTGAATGCTGTTTTACATCCTTGGTGCATCCCCATATACAGGTGCTGGTCATATAATTAGAATATCATCAGAAAGTTGATTTATTTCAGTAATTCCATTCAAAAAGTGAAACTTGTATAATGTATACATTCATTCCACACAGACTGATATATTTCAAGTGTTTATTCCTTTTAATTTTGATGATTATAACTGACAACTAATGAAAACCCCAAATTCAGTATCTCAGAAAATT
>JACXGI010001528.1:0-42173 GCA_016801175.1 Esox masquinongy
TTGTTTTTGCATTCACTTTTGATAAATTCATGAAGGGTGCCAATACTTCTTTAGTTGATTAAATCACATAATAGTTTACTGTTAACTTATTATTTAGTTACTTTAATAGTTACCTTTTCCTCACAGGTGTGCCTTTTCCATTACGGTTGCCAACATGTTTCAAAGGTGCACTCTTTTCTGCCCTACAACACAAAAAAGTGAAAAAACATCCTTAGCAATCAAGTGTTGTGGCATTACAGCACATATTGAAATAACAAAAATAAAGTCAAAAGTATGATTCTGAGAAAAGGTTATTTGACAGTGATATTGTTCACTGCATTTTAATGGTCAGTGATCAGAAAACAGGTTTCAAAGCAGACAGGTATTTAAAGATGAAGTCACCTAGTGGGAGGGCTCGCCTTCTCCAGAAAACACAGACTGGGGTCTGCTCTCATTAACATGAACTCATCATACCCTGAGACAGAGAGACAGACAGCGTTTAAAGTGTTAAAACTTTCCTCATCATTGTTGCCTCACTCAGTGTGTGCACTTGAGAGAGTGCGTGTGTGTGTGTGTGTTTTGATTAAGAAGATCAAAATAGGGACAGAAGTCCTCACAAGGATAGTAAAAGACGAAAAAGGTCTTTTAGGTCCTTTTGTTGGTCCACACGAAGACAATGTCAACTTACAGCTTAGGGGTTATGTTTAGGGCCAAACCGACAATTAGGGCTAGTATTAGAATTTAGGTTATTTGAAGGTGTGTAAGGTACTTCTAGGTACAAGAGGTTAGGGTTTGTGTTAGGCATTAGAGCTAGGTTAACTTTAGGCATTCATATTAGGTTACTGAGGTTAAGATTAGACAAGGTTAAGATTAGGCTAATGTCAGGGAACACAGGTTTTGTATTTTATAGCACTCACAAGGAAAGAAATAAACAACTGGGTGTGTGTGTGTGTGTGCTTGCTATACCATGTTTGAAGGCCCCAATAAGCAGAGATTTATCTGCCTCCTCATCCCACCAACCCGGGAGCGAACTGGCCTGTCCAGCGCTGGTGACTACACACGGCACATGGATAGACACTTGCCTGTAACAGGAGGGGTGGACTGTTAGAAACAGAGACCGGGTCCCGAATGAAAATGTATGCCCTAGACATAGCGCTCCATTCAACCAGGGTCCATAGATCTCTCTGGAACAAAGGGGCGTGGAAAACCAACAACAGTGTGTGCGGTTGTACAGGTGTGTGTAACAGTTTGTACGCGTGTTTGTTTGACGAGGGGGATTTCTTACTTGGCATTGGCCCCAGCCAATATTTTCTGGGCCTGGTCTCCAATCACGTCCTGTTTCAACACCATCAGAAAACGTACTCGTAGCACCATTCTTGAGAGACACATAGGATTAGGCAGACAGTGTTAGGCAGACTGTGTTAGGCAGAGAGGGGTAAGAAAGGGTTTTGTTGTTGTCGTCTGGTAGTTGTGTGCATTTACAGCCATGATGAAATGCTGCTGAATGCTGAAAGAATGTACGAATGAAGCTTAAACAGAGACCCACATACATTTTGGAGCGGTGCTCTTTGAGCTGATTGCAAAACGTTCGGTTCAGGTAAGGTTCTGGGTTGTAGTACGCAAGCCAAGCTATGTTGCTGGTATCAAATTCCTCATCAAACCTATACGGCTTACAGGTCAGACCTGTGTTGAGCCGAAGAGAAAGAGAGCAGGACAAAGAAACACGCAACAGATGAGAGATCCGACACATCTAAGACACAAAGATGTGTGAGAAGTAGAATTCAGATCCAGTCATACCTTTATGTTTGAAGTACGCTTCCGGGTCCCTAAACGGCTCTATGAGTTTCCAGAGGGCATCCTTGATGGTGGCTTTGCCTTGGTAGGTCAGCAGACACACAGACAGAATGGCCCTGCACATCTCTTCCAAATCCATCAGTGGCATATTACTGACCCCAACATCCCACAGCTGTCTCAGTATCTCACTCCATCGCCCCCAACTGTATAGGAGAAGTACTGCACGTTTACAACCCGCTAAATCAACCAGTAGCATTTCCTATTCATACTACACGACTATAGTCAGAATCAGGAGTGTGAGCCTTTAAACTAAATAGGGGTTAAAGGGAAAATCTACGGAAAACCCGATTTGAAGTGATCCCCCCGTCTCCCTAAAACCCTGAGTGACTGGAGGTGTTCCAGACATCACCTGCACCACTGAGGTGTTTTGGACATTTCACAATTCAGATGGCAAATATGATAATGCTGCTATCATATTAAAAAACATACATAGAGTGTTGAAATTTCCCTTCAAGGTTTAGAAACGATTCCCGTTAGCCTGGGGGGGCACAACGGTGTAACCCCCTCCCTCCAGGACACATTCACAACCACACATCTGCCTTTCCCCCCTCTCTCTGGTCCATCCATAGAAGACTCTCTATAATATACAGATTGTCTATGTAAAAACACTCCTATCTCAAAGAAAAACAATGTGTTATTAAAATCACGGTGCAGTTATCATGGAACATTATTCACTGTGGATTAGCCTAACTGGACAGGTAAATAAAGGCTTGGTGAAAGATGAGAAGGAGAGGTACATTTCTGAAAACAATAGATATAAATTACCATAGACATCACCTATTGCTTGCCTGCTCATTAATTAGTGTTAAGGTCTGTCTGTTGTGGGTCAAATATCCAAGTCTATTCAGTAATTTATGACCTTCTTCAATAAAGCTGTGAGACATAGCAAGCCAATAAAATGAGGGACACTCCGTTAGATTTGTGAGGTAAGGCTTTTGATTTCCAAAAGTGCTCAATGTTGACAATGCCTGAGTCCATCCTTTCCTGAGATTCAGTTCATCAGTCCCCAAAAACAGAGAGACTCCTGCAAGGTCCTGCGTGGCTGGCAAGTCACAACAGCCTATAACAATGATTAAACCACACCATAGCCCCTGTGAAATAAATCACCATACCATTCTACCAGGTAAGCATTGGCTACTTAGTTAACATTTAATCAAGAAGGTTTTTGGGAAAGCCTTTATCTACCAGAAGTTGGGTTTCATTAACATAATCGCTAACAGCTACACAAATTAGGCACGTATTGTGGGGAAACAGAAAGAGACAGACTTGCTGCCTCCTCAGAATGTTCCAGTTAATACAATTACTACTGGATTCTGTCCATGTTTTACAAAACTTGACACATTGGATTCATTTTTAATAAAACAATTTTCGGGTCTGGTGGGATTAGATCATTTAAATTCCTGTTTAATGTCTGGACTCCGTGATTCCATCTCCACATTTAGCATCATGGCACACAAGAGCGCAATACACTCCTCCTGGGTCATTGCATTGAGATGTAAAGCGCCGCTGTGTACGATTTACTAGCATTTCGCAAGCAAACAGAACGGCCATTTTGTGTGGCTAATTGTTTCACGTGTGTAGGTAAGTTACAAAACGGCTTTAACAGACTCACCCAAACCGGAGGAGCATCTTCTCCACCTGGACGTAGTGATTATATTCCAGGCCTGCAAATGGAACCTGACACCTGGTAGTCAGAGTGCCGTTCGGTGAACCTCTGCCCTTCAACTGTCTGGGGGACTGGCGGGGAACATCTGGATTAACATAGTCAAGGTCGCCGTCCTGTTCTTGGTCACTGGCGTGATTAAGGGGGTCCATATATCCTCCGAAAATCTTCACTCGAGTCCTCTTTCTGGGCTGGTTTATTACCAGACTGGCCTGAAAGGCAGAAGGGATGAGGAGAGAGAGGCGGACGGCGGAAAGACAGACGGGGGAAAGAGGATGACAGACGCAGAGAGATACTAGTTAGGGGACAGAAAGGGAAGGTTTGCATTTCCAAAAGACAAGAGCTATGTACTGTACATACAGAATATACTCCATGTTAGATTAGATTCAGCTTTGTCATTGAACAGTACAAGTACAGTGCAATGAAATGCGGTTAGCATCTAACCAGAAGTGCAAATAGAAGAGGGCCAAAATGTACAAGTATATCTTTTTTAAATTATATTTACCGTCTTATTACAAGTCAAAGTTTCCACGTCTACTTTGGCCTTCTGAGCCCATTTTTCCCAGAACATGGGATCATCAATTTCGATGTTGGATTGACTCTGTGATGTCACAAAACTAGCCTATAAGGGAAGAGAGAGACAGACAATTACATTTTGATGGTTAGAGAGGGAAAAAAACAATGTTATCACCAACGGCTGTTGACTAACACTCAGTTACACACGTGGTATGCCAGAAATAAATGTTTCCTAGTTGGGATCAGCAATAAAACCTTGTGTGAACATTTTTTGCTACACAGGGATCACATATGTAACAATCTCCACAATTAAATGTATTGTGAAAGAAGACCAAATACATGCAGGTATTTTTATGCATATATTCTTAGTATAAAAGATTTGTTAATTGATGCTAGGGTTTGTATTTCACCGAAAGGAAATTCTGTTACTAGGTCAAAATACACCTGTCACTAAATGAGATGTCAGGTGTAGTGATGGGCAACTCAGCCTAAAACCCTTTTTGTTTGTGTTAAAAAACACATTCCTGAGAACCTTGAAATACAGTGCACATTGGTGACATCTGCCGGTCAGAAATAAATATCACATGGTCAATAGTTTGTGCAGAATAGGAATTCTGAGCTTTTTTCCCCTCAGGACCCAAAGTTTCATTTTTGATCAATTTTGGAAATCTCGTTTCTTTATTCAAAGGACTGAAGAATCCGTGGCTCCTTTGTGATAAACAGTAGCTTACACATGGAGGATGTATTACTGATGTTAATTCATCACTGACATTTGATCGGGTATGGAAAATATTCTCAATACAAAAAAGACCTGTAGTGTAGATTTTAGAGTTCATTGATTCCATGTTCTAATTTTTGTATAAATTGTTTCACCAACAGCCAGAACAAATTCCTTGTTTGTTGTGAAACTTACTTGGCAGTAAAAGTCCTTCTGACACTTCGGTCCATTACAAAAACACCCATGCGTTCAAAAGGTTCCCATTCTTAGCTTTTCAACAGCGCGGTTGTTCACAACAGAGCAAGGTGGATGTCACTTGCATAAACACACGCACACACCTTAGAGAAGGTGGACCCTTTCTGGCCCTGGCTGCCTATAGTTCTGGTGGTAACTCTGCTCTGGAGTATCTGGTCGATGTCCTCCTCGCAGAATCGCTTCTCGTCCCCGGTGTCCTCCATCACAGCCGCGTACGCTCCCTTCTTCAACAAGGTCTCCACCTCTGCCTTGGTGAAGTTGTGGATCTGAGGGGGAGAAACGGGTTTTGGGAAGGTGTTCATTTGCGCCGCAGCTATAGATCTGGGTAACAGTGTTAACAGGGGTGACTAGTGAAACAGCCCTCTGGCAGACAAAGCCGTTCCATTTACTGGATGTATTCCAGAGCTGGCCCGGGTCTATCAAGAAGTCACAGCCTTGGTTATTAGTTGACAAACAGATTGAGCTGCGCTTTGCTCTGGAAAACATTAAACATGTGAAACCGCCGGGTGTCCTGTCAAGAGGTTTGAGGACCGCTGTCAGACCCGTAATATTTACACACCAAAAGTGGTAAAAAAAAAAACAAACAAACAAAAAAAAAATTCTCACCCCGCTGGTACGTTTTGCCTGGCTTCCGCTCATGCTCTGCAGGACAGCCTGATCCAGGCCCAGCTTCAGACCGGCCTTGTCCAACATCAACTGTTCACAGGAGTTCTTGGTCACCAGCCGGTAGGACTTAACAGCCTTCGTCTGACCGATGCGGTGGCACCGAGCCTGGGCCTGGGAGTGAGGACAGATGAAGGGTCAGCAGGTCATCCAATAATAATTTAAGACTTACCCATTCCAAAGTCTGAGCTTTATGGCCCTGATATTCGCCAATATTCCCAATATAATTTAAGGATATTAAGGTATAAATTTAGCAGCGTGTTTGAGATTAGGGTTAAGGTTGGATTTGAAAAATAAATAAAAAACAGGCAGAGTTTAAGCCTAAGTGAGGACTTCATGGCTAGGAATTAGCTAAGAATGACCTCAAACCTGATTGGAGGTCAGACAGAGGTCATTGGTCAAAGCCCCTTTTACCTGCAGGTCGTTCTGGGGGTTCCAGTCCGAGTCGTAGATGATGCAGGTGTCCGCAGCTGTCAGGTTGATCCCCTGTCCTCCTGCTCGCGTGCAGATGAGAAACAGGAAGTGCTGTGAGTCAGTCTTACTGAACCGGTCAATGGCCTCCTGGCGACGGTCTCCGGCGACTTGTCCATCAATACGCTCATATATGTACCTGTGAGGGACAAACAAAACAGGGCTGTTGTATTACAGCTCTGCGTCTGTGGTCTTGTTGAATGGATATACAGATTGAAAAAGTATTACATTAATTTAGTTGCCAATTAAACAGCTGTCAAGGTACAACTGTATTGTGACTTCATTGGGTGTCATGAGAACATTTTTGGGATAGCGGTCTTGCTCAGGGATAGAATGACATATTTGCTGACTTTAGGATTTGATCCAGCAACCTTCTGATTAGTGGTCAGATGGTCTTATCACTGAGTATCTGCCAACCTCATACATGCATGAGATGGGCTCATATTTTATCAGCTATACCTGCACAAAATGTTTCAATATTCAATATATTTTAGGCTCTTATTTCAACGACTGATCAAAACTACGGCTCCTTCTTAGGACAACAGAATACCGTTGGTGAAAAAGCAATAAAATCATAGTATCCAATAACAATACATATAGAATGGGGAGGAATGCACTACATATCCAATATGCACCTTAGTATGGTAATAATAGTGTATGGATTGCTTCATGTCAATTCCCAGTTAAGTTACCCACCAGACATAAGGAGCCGACAGGGGAATAACTCTGACTCAAATAATTAACACCAGTTGTTCCAAAGCCATTGCTGTAAATAAGAATTTGTTCTTAGCATACGTGCATTGTATAAGGCAGTGAAATATAAACATAAAAAATAATATGTGTCCCATCTACATTGATATTAAACTGGGAGGTATCAAATGTATTTACTAAAGGCCTTTTCAAATCCACAGCTATCAAAGCGCTTTCACAGATCCCCAGCCTAAAACCCAAAAGAAATTGTTACACAGTGACTAGGAAAAACTCACTAGTGGGGTTGGAATCTAGGCGAGTGGATATTATAGGACACCTTGAGCTTTTTGGGCCACATCAATGCTTTTGCATGTTCAGACAACGAGCGAGCCAATACGTCTTTAGGCAGAATCCAGACCAGCTGCCCAACCCAGTGGACAAAGACAGGGATGACCAGTTGGTCCATGGGCGTTAAGAGACAGAACCTCATGCCCCAAAACGGATCAATAAAATAAGTTGTGTAGCTTACCCTTTGCGTGAGACATAGTCCTCCAGGATGTCTAGCACTTTGACCATCTGGGAGAAGATGAGCACCTTGTGCCCACCGTGCTTCAGCTTGGGCAGCAGCTTGTCCAGAAGGACCAATTTACCAGCCGACTGAACCAGACACTGGAGGGAGAAGTCTGGAGACTGAGGGTCTAAGATGGTCTTCAGCTGGGAGACTATCACGTCTTCAGCACCTGTGGGCCATGGTTAGGAATAGGATTGGAGTTTAGGTTAAAGACAAACAGCAGTTTCTCACCCATTTGGTCGGAGTATGTATCCCGGGGATGCAGGGCCGACCTACAGGGCTAAGGCATTGACCTACAGGGCTGTGGCAGTGACCTACAGGGCTGTGGCAGTGACCTACAGGGCTGTGGCAGTGACAACAGGGCTGTGGCAGTGACCTACAGGGCTATGGCAGTGACTTGTAGGTCACAGTGTTGACCTACAGGACTATGGCATTGACCAATAGCAGGGTTCATCAACTCTGGCCCTCAAAGCCAGTTCCACTCCATGTTTTCATTGCAACCCTCTAATCAGGGACTTATTCAGACTTGAGACACCAGGTGGGTCCAATTAACAATGAGGTAGAACAGAAAACCAGTAGGCTCTGGCTCTCGTAGGGTAAGAGTTGATGATCCCTGACCTATAGTTTACGGCGTTGCCTTGTGTTATGGTGCTGGGTACCTTTGACAAGAAAGGGGTGGTTGCAGCACTTGCGTAGCTCCATTAAGATATTGATCAGGTTGGGTAGTTGTCCGGATTTGTTCTGTTTGAGGAAGCCCCAGTTTCTCTCCAGGATTGCACGGTAGTACTTCTTCTGGACATCTGTCAGCTCCACCTGAAAAGAGAAAGCCAACATAATTTTCATTTGGAAATGCAATGATTGTTTTCTTTTATACGTCTGCAACAGCAAACAAATGAGCTTTTCTTATTGAGAGAGCCTAAGTAGTGTCTCCTTATTTCAATCTGTTTCATTGCAGGACGTTTCACACATCTACACATACCTCTATGATGGTCTCCTCTTTGGGCTTGAGGTTCTTCTCCACATCCTCCTTCAGTCTTCTTAACATCAAGGGCTTCAAGAGCAACTGCAACTTTTGCACCTGAGAAAGAAAGAAATCTGAGGTTATCCAAATCCAAATGAGTTATTATCAGAATGTATGTGTGGGTAACTAATCCTCCACTAGCAGAGCAGCTGGGTCTGCAGACTTCTGTTTCAACCCTGTTCTAGGACACCAATGACGCCAATACATAATATGGCCGCAGTGACGAAGTGGTACTCACGAGGCAATGACTCAGAGCCATGTGCAACTCGGTGAGCCAGAATCTTTCCATTTTCATCTTTCCATGCATTATCCGAAACTGTACCTGTTTCTTTGTCTCTATGTTGCCATATTTCTGGATGAAGCACTCCTCGGAGTTGAACCGCTTTGGCTCCAGGAAGTTAAGTAGACTGAAGAGTTCTTCCAGGCTGTTTTGCAGAGGTGTCCCTGTCAACAAGACCTTGTATTCCTGAGGGAAGAGCGAGAGAAAGAGAGACCGGAAACAGACTGAATTTAAACCCACGCTTAACGGAGGAAAAGAAAACATACATTCACCATGTGGAGGGTGATGACAGGGCTGTGCGTGTGTTTCACAAACCATTGTGAGATTGCTGATGTAAGCACCGAGTTTGCAGCCCTTCCTCTTGAGCCGGTGGGCTTCGTCAATGATGGCACAGCGCCACTTTATGTGTCTGAAGGCGGGGGACATTAACCCTACCATCTCATAGGTCGTCAGGAGGACGTCAAACTTACACATCCCTGGGAGGATCTGGCCCTGCAGGTTAGAGGTCATAATGACGATCAGCAATCTACGAAAGAGTCACGTTTCAAATTGGTTAATCTGCTTACAATGAGCTTTATACAGCTCTAAAATACATTCTAAAACCTAAATGCAGCAACAACAAAAAAAAGTTTACGTTGTTTCTGAGGAAGATTTCATACTCTTCGATGACTTGTCGGCTGGCCTTCGAGCCATGGTAAACCACGGTGTACAAGTGAGTCCAAGTGGAGAACTCTCTGGCCCAGTTCCCCAAGGTGGATAGGGGGACTGGAACCACAAAAAAAACACATACAATTTCATTTTCCAGTTCACCAAGTAAATAAGGTTGAAAACAATTTCCCCATATTCCTGGGTTTTCCAGAAATTCCAATTAAAACATTTCCAAGGTCCGTAGCCTGAGGTTTTCCATCACTCTGCCACAGCGTACAAAAAGGACTGAAGGAAATATAAAAAAAACCCACAGGATTTCTGGAAAACCCTGGAAATGGCAAAAAATGGCAACACTGAAAGAAACTGTTTTTAATTGAAACCAAGCAGCCCTCCGATAGTCTGTGTCAGTCTCTACCTTGGCCGACTGCCCGGCCCTGGACTTGAACCGGTGAGCTGTCAACCAGGGGTCTGTTACTTTAAGCCACCTACCTATGACCAGGAAGGGCCCTTGTACCCCAGCAGAGTGCATTTCTGAGAGAAGGGCTATGGACTGGACGGTCTTTCCCAGACCCATCTCGTCTGCCAGGATACAGTTCTGCCTGGAGGGACAGGGATATGGAAAGATGGAGGGGAATGCTGGGTGTAAGGAGGTTTGGGAGACATGTTTGTGTGTGACATTTTCAGAGATGCTTATCACATTCATGTGTACAGAGGCTACGTTTCTTATTTCATAGCATCCCTGTGAGTCTATCAGTCTGTAGTGGGCCAGGACAGCCTATTTTTTCACTTTGAACGCTATATACTAGGGGTGTAGCTGTATGCCAAAAGTCACGGTTCGCGTATCGAAAATTGTAAGTCACGGTTCAGTATCGTGTAAAAAGACATGCCAAACATAACATTTCTTTTAATTTATTATGAACTTTGCCCATTGCCACCGTAGATGAAGCTGCACTAGGTAGGATGTTTTCAGTAAAAAAAAAACAATTACAGGATTTTGCGATTACTGAACGGTCAGAAAGCAGTTCCGCACCAATGGCCGATAGAGAAAGGAGTTCTGAATAAAAATATAAAAAATAGATTTACCTGTGCCAAAAAAAGCACTCTCAGAGTTCAATGTCATTGTTAGCTTTGATAACGTTAGCTTAGAGTTCTTGGATGCTAGCTATTGAGATCTAGTCTAAGTCTTCTTTCACTTCTTTTCAGTTTGCGTAGTCTATGCTGTAGAACAGGTGCATCTCAAAAAAATTTAATATCGTGGAATAGTTAATTTTTTCCCGTAATTCAAATCAAAAGGGACACCTTCATATACTCTAGATTCATTACACATAGTGAAACAATCCAAGCCTTTTTTGTTTCAATCTTGATGATTACGGCTTACACCTCATGGAAATCAAAAATCCAGTATCTCAAAATATTAAAATAAAAAATGCATAATACAGAAATGCCAACCCGAGAAGAGCTCTAATCAGCTACTTAACTCAAAACACTTGCAAAGGTTTCTTAAGTATGGGGCTCCAACCAAGTATTGAGATACTGGATTTTTGATTTCCATGAGCTGTAAGTCGTAATCATCAAGACCGAAACAAAAAAGGCTTGAAATGTTTCACTTTGTGTGTAGTGAATCTAGAATATTTGAAGGTGTCACATTTTGATTTGAATTACGGAAAAAAAAAAAAAAAAAACTTTTCCACAACATTCAAATTTGCACCTGTACACAAGGGAGGAATTGGCAGTTTGTCATCCTGGTCTCTATTGCTTCCATTATAGTTTCTCACAGTAAGCGAACTTCGCTCCCTATGGCGTACTTATGCTATATATATCATCCAGGTAAAATATGCGTTCACAAAATAAGCCAAGCGAAGGTGATTGCAGAAGGAAATTGTCTGGAAAGTAGCCACAAGCTCCAAAAATTATAAATTGACATTTCACTGGCACTGAACTGTCTGTGTTGCTAAAGAACTCTTAGAAGGCCTCATTAGCTTACACAACACGTTTACAGGGGACAAAACTTGGAGTTTTTTTTTACTGAATCCTACCTAGGTCAGCTTTAACTGGAAAGCCTTAATTATCCCAAACGGGAGACCTGAAACATACGGGAGGGTCCTCAAGCTCTGGCTTGTTGTTTGTGTTCGCCATATTTATTTACGAGGCTGCATCACGTGCTAGGCTACATCAGTTGCTAAGTTACGGCTCCAAGATCTGTCTCCGGATGAAACCTCTGAGTTTAGAATGTTAGTTCCACACACAAAAAAAGTCACGTGTGGATACAACTAGACTACATTCATTCGGGCCACAACTCGCACCGAACCGAACGTCCTGTACCAAATGGTAGGGTACGGATACGTGTACAGTTACACTCCTACTATACACGTTTCAAAGGTTTATATAATATTATCATAATAATATTAAATAATTCCTTCTTAATGAACATGAGTTAGTGTGTTATTACTAACCTGTGGTACCAATTGAAAAGTAACCAGTTCACTCCCTCCAGCTGGTAGTCTCGCAGAGTGAGTCCATCTCTGCCTTTCCATGGCCCTTCCAGCTTCTCCCAGAACTTTTGGGGGGGACGAGGCTGAATGAAGAGACAAAAAGAATATACAGTTACTGTGGACGACAGTTACAACCAAAATTCATTCAGCAACACCCAAACTACAACCACCTCGCAAACCCAATGCAACCAATTACTCAGGACCACATTATGGTCCTGAGTAATCGCAAAAAAAAAGAAACGAATCAACAGCGACCGCAAATGCCACTGCGAGACACTACGGTACGTTAATCTTTGATCATCGTTTTACGCTGCTCATCGGAATTATATTTTTACATTTCCTATGTAAATTTTGTCTCTGTCACGGTGTGGTAAACGAGGAGCCCAGGCGCAGGATTAACGGTGAAACAAGGGGTTGCTACACAAGGGCAGTTATAGGCTGTAGTAATGAGGATCCGGTGTGTGTAATAGTGGAGAGTCCGGGGTGTTCCGTGAATGCGGTGCTAGCAACTGCAAGAATGGATGGTGGTGGCTAATAGGCCGGTGACAGGGAGCAATGTAGTCGAGCTTCCCCAGAGGGAGGCGTGATCACAGGAGGCACCGTGACAGTGTAGGCCACTGTTAATCATCCTTTGATCATCCTTTTACTCTGCTAATCAAATTCACAAATAAAATTCATTGAATAATACACTGCAATGTTTTTACTTGAAGAGAGACTACATATCCTTGGATCTATCAATTTCTACGAATAGGCTGTAGTCTACGTGTTATTCATTCTTTGAAATTTTTGGTGTTTATCAAGCAACCATTATTATGTACTGCTATTCATGCATATATCCTTTGATCATCGCAAACTGGTCGTTAATGTCTCTTATTTTACCTTGTACATGAAGCTAAATGAAAACTAAATTCTAATGGATTTGTTTTGAATAATTTAAGTGTTGTGTAATTTTCATTTTGTACATTTGCAGGGCCTAATAAACACATGAAAATACTATAGCCTGTGTTCTTACAAATAATCATTCTATGTATTCTTATTTCAGTAATTTTTTTCGTATGCTAAGACCTTCAATAAACACATTCTTGTATTTTTTCAAATTCATTACCATTTAAAACAAACAAATTCTGTAATTCATTTTTTTTTTTAGACTATTCTATTTTGTTTGATGATGACCCAGTAGATGGTCACCAGCAGATGACCCAGTAGATGGTCACCAGTAGATGGTGACCCAACTGATGCTCTGGCTGGATGGTGATGCTGCAGAGGAGAATTTATGACTTCCGGATTTATGATTTTGTTCATGGATCAAAAGGTGGACAGAATTAAATATCAGAACCTCCAGATATTTCCACTGAATTGAAGACAGGTGTCAAAACAAGTGCGGAAAATCTATTTATATAAAAAAGAAATTGTATTCATAATCCATTTTGCAATTACACTTACAAGTTCCTTGAGGAACAATGGTTGGGTGTGCACTCTCTTGAACTCCGACACCTTGTCTCTATCCACGTCCTGAGTCATCTCCCAGGTGGCGTCAGCATAGGGCAGGGAGCACCACTTCACCAGGTACTCATACACACGCTTGAAGAGGAGGTAAAGGTAAGACACACAATATTCAGACTCCATTGTATTTCCAGTACACAACAGCAGACAAAGACTAATGCGTCCTGTTGAATCCTTCTGAAATTGTTTTAGAATATCCACACCATCTACAGACAAATAGAAGAAAAATATTGCCGAAATACAATCACGTCATATGAGTTACCACAAACAACAAACACACGCAATTTATACATGCAAACACACTCATTTTTGCCTTTCCTGGCTGTGCATCACACACACGCAGTTCATGAGTGATCTCTCAGATGTCATGCTCTTACCTTTTTATTTGAGGTCTTATATCTCACATCCAAAACTCGGTCTGCGATCACGTAGTCTGGGTGGAACATGGACCCATCCTGACACACAAACACTGTTACATTACCTTCCAACTGGTAGACTAGCGAAGGGAGGTCATGACAAAAAAAGAGAAATGAACAAATACAACAATTCATGAATAATGTAATTGTTGACTTACATCAAGAAGATCATCTTCTGTCCGACTGTGAAAGTTTCTTAGCTTTAATTGACTGCGCTCATCTTTCTGTAAAATCTGCATGGGGATCCACTTACAATGTATATAGGACCTAGAGAGAGAAATAATAGAAAAAGAGAATTTCATACAGATTTTACACAGAGAGAATGGAAGGACAAACAGAGCAAGTGAGAGAGCCAGAAAGAGGGAAAGAGAAAGCAAGAAAGAGAGAAATAAACAAGTGGTAAGAAAATACAGGTGACAAATTTATCATATGGAAGACTAACCGCACATTTCACACAGACTTCCTGCGCACAAAATCACTATTAGGATGGCAACTTACTTGTACTTAAATTTGACATAATATTCATTCACTTCCTCAGTATGCCCAGGGGCGACCTACAGGAAAAAAGCAAAGCAGTGATATCAGTAAAGGCACAAGCATGTAGAAGCGATAAAGCAATATGGTGGATTGTGTGCGCGCGCGCACACACACAGACACACAATTCCCATCACCTCTTTTTGAGTGGTCCTCATGGAAAAAATGTGTTGAATAGTATAATCGTCAGTATAATCTGCTATGATGTAGGCATGCACCGCAGACCTGTAGACCTGGTTAAAAGACAACATGGACAATTAACACTGCTGTTCTGAACAGTTTATTTACAGAAAACAACTCTCCTCAAAACACATGTTTTTTTTTAGTTTTTTTTACCTCATGGTCATTTGACTGTTTTTGTTCCGTAACTTCCTCCTCTTCACTGTTGTCTTCACTGATGTCATCCGTGTACATCTTTCTTTTTAACGTCCCTTTCGATTGCCTTGTCAAGTGTTTTTTCTGTAAGTTGGGAATGAAAACAGATCAGACAATTGGAATTATCAGTCTTGGGAAATTGTGAAATTCAGATGTGGCAATTTTCAACATAACCCATATAGAAAGGAAAGTAGTGATATAACAATTTATAATATGATTATTCGACAAAAGCATTATGAATTTCAATAACAAATTGAGGTTTTATGATAATGAAATGTCTTTAGTGTTACATATTATTTTAATTTGTAGGGCATCACATGTGCTTGAAAAGGCTCAATATACGCTGTCTCTCAAATCAACAAAAAATAATCCTGTTTTTGGGGCTGCTCCTAAACGTACCTGACTTTCTGAAACATTGGGAATGACATGTTCTTCCAGAGCCCTGGTTGGGAGTTTGGTTGTCACAACAACCATCACAATACTTAATGTTCTGAAGCAGACCCAACTCTTGTCCTTTAAATAAGGGTACATATTTGGAAGCAGGATAATTTAAAATACCTTTGCTTGAACTGGTCTGGTTTTTGAAAGATTTGTGGCTGGACGCTTTTTGGTCTTGAGGTCTGATCTTGATGATGATCTGGTTGATGATCTGGATGATGATCTGAATGATGATCTGGACGATGATCTGGATGATGATCTGGATGATGATCTTGACAGGGAGGGGGAGAAAATGGGCTGAATGTAAGGTGGGGCATGTATTTCTAAATACGGGCTTTACAATAATAACCAGTCCAGGAAGAAACCCGGAAGAAGAAGACAATCGGTAGGAAATATACAATCCTCCAACCTAAGATCTGGGGAAATGTACTGTTGTTTTGCAATCCAAATGGAATTACTTACTTTTTGAGACGCTTTCTTTTGAGTGGCCTCCCACGCTTTTTAGGTGTTTTTAAAGTACTAGACTCTAAATTCAAAGCATCAGGTTCAGCTGGAATTTCTACTCTCTGGAGACGAACGCAACTTAACATCAGACCGGCTTGGAGTTTGGGGTCTGTGCGGATAAAATGTTCTTGTCTTCCCCGCAGATCCTCAAAAGACTCAGATGGCTCATCATTTGGATGTCCGGTCTCATAAGGGGAAGAATCCTAAACAGGGATGTGGAGAGACACAGACATGTAAGGGCCTTTAGTAACTAAATTTAGGGCATCCATTTTAACCTATGCAGCCCATTCAGACCCTTAAAACTGAACAGTATAGTATTAGCTAGTCCAGGGTGGTTTAGGGTGGAAAGGATTGTACTGCGAGTGTCTAAAGCAAGTATGAGATTAAAATCAATGCAAACTGATTTTCCGGCAAGAAAGTTTAAAAGGGGAATGTCAGTCACACTGATACTTTTTATAGAACAAGAAACCAGGAAAGCCTAGTTCAGCCGGCCCGCAATAATAGTTCAGCCGGCCCGCGATGATCGTTATTGCCCTCTTCTTGGCCATCTCTGCTTACGCGATCCGGCAAATATATCTTTCTACGAATAAGGCAGTTAACCCAAATTGTTCCCAGGTCGGTACTGTACACAAGATTGCGTTATTGTTGCAGTTGTCATTTAAGTAAAAACATGGGAAAAAAACATACCCGGTCCTGGCAGGGAGTGGTGGCACTGTCTAGCTTAGGGAGGTCAGTAATCTCATCTCCACTCTCTTCCTTAATAATGACCGGTAGCAGTAGGATCTTTTCAAAGGACCCGATTGAGACATATGCCATTTGTCTCACAAACCTCCCCTCAGACACATTTCCAACTTCCCTCACCAGCACCGACTGGACCCCGTCCTGGAGACGTGCTGGTGAGGTTGTTTCCTCTTCCTCAGATTTCACGTCCACCTAATCAAATGAGACAATACAATGCTTAATTGCACACACGCCCTCAAAGCGATTCAAAAGATATTGCAACATACAATGACGATTGTATGAATAAAACTATATTATACTGAAAATGATGGGCCTTTCACCTTAAGGACATCGGTCAGATTATCCTCCGGCGCCTTTTGACTGTAGGAGTGATCTATCCCTAAAGCCCATCTCGGCAGCCCAGAATTTTCTGTCTACAGAAAGGGGGGAAGGAATGACGTCGGATAACTGAGGTAAGCTTATACATACTTGGGGGTGGGGGAGTGTATTCACACACAAACCCACGCAAAACAACATTGTGAAGCTATAAGAGCATAGCTACAATGTGAAGTGGAATAAAGATGAGTTACTGGACATACTGGTTGGCAAAAGGGTTGTCATGCAAACATGACTGAACTCTAGTCCTTTAAAGATCTGTTTTGTAGAAAATACTTTGTAATCAAGACAAATTTCCATAGGAGTGCACTTGATTTGGAGGCAAGGCAGTTCACAATACCTTCGTAAGCACAGAACAGTCCTCGTCTAAGACATCTGAGGCTGTACTCCTCCATGTTGGCGGTGGCCCCTTTGGGCAGGAAAACAAGAATATAAACTCAATACAAAGTATTAAAATATGAAATGAACAAAAACAATTGAATTAAAGTGGCAACAGAAATAATATATTAGCTCATGTAGTGACCTCCCAATCTAGGGTACAAAGTTCATCTGCTGTCTGTTTCTCCTCCACAATCCAATGTAAAGGGAAATCCTGGGAGGAGACATCGGTGGGTTTGGTGTCTTCCAGCTCCATGGTCCCCTTGAGTGAATAGCTAGCTAGGGTCGGTGGGTTTTTACTGTCCGTTCTACTGAGGTTTTCACTCAGCAGCCGTCAATATTTAGCTACATAATCTTCTTCAGCAGGACTGGTGTTGTGGCTTTTTGTGCATATCTACTGGATTCTACTCACACCATGCCAACTGACCTGAAAAAGAGAGTGTTTACTGAGGAGGGTTTTGTGGTTTTGCGGCAGATCTAGTTTCTGTCTGACCCAGCGCTAATAATATACTGCGGTCTTTGTCCACCCGGTTGTGCAGATGATCTGGTTCTGACTAAAGACTCTGGACACAGCCCACCTATATTTACTGACCCGCGGGTCATCTGAACATTCAAAAACACGGATGTGGCCAGGTCGCCCCCCGAGTCTGGTACTGACCCAACTCATGCGGTTTTTTCTAGTCACGGTGCCCTAAATTTATTGTAGTTGGTTGATTTTTGTATTAGGCTGCGTATCTGTATATGCAGTACATGTAATTGATTGACTGGTTAAACACTATAAACAAATAATATATTGTTATTTGTTACATGTAATATATGTTAGTTTTTTGTTGTGAAACGTACTATACTTTGCAATAAAACTCTTATCCTGATGTTTTGGTTGCGAAGTTCCACTTGGGTGGAAAAAAAACAAGCAGAAATGTTTTCAGTGATTGACAATTGGAAATTTGCCACGTTAAATTTGCATCATGCATCAAATTGTACGAACCGATTTCCATGCAAGTGAGATTGTATTGTTTCACTAGCAAGCGGATGGTAGCATAAAGCTAACGATGGCTACGAACGCATGTATTGATAACACTGCGGTCACGTGAGACATGCGGTCTAGAATTGATCGTTGTGAATACATGGATGTAAGTTATGGGAGAGAAGAGGCTTACCTCCAGTCTAAATTGTTTTTTTTGCTGCCGCTTAAAATCAGTGGATGAGGTACCATTGAATGTCTGGCCACGTTTTGAAGTGGTGTTGTTCTAAACGTAAAGTATATCTGTAGGAGGGGCAAGAAATAGCGATAGGTCGTTTGCGAATGAATGGCTCTTTTTGGGCATCGTAGGGAACCGAGTCGCTTTGGGGAAAGAACCAGTTAATTTGGCTCCTTAAGAGCCGGCTCACCAAAAAGGCTCGGAATGCCCATCACTGCTGTTCAATGATTGGTTGGAATTTCTGGCAGTTAACAGATTTCATTCAAAATCTGTTTACGAAGTTGCCGACATGTAGATTACATGCAATGTACAAGGGTAAATTACATTGGAATGTCCCTGCCAAGGTCCATATTTGTAGTACAAATATTACACACGATATAGCTGGTAATTCTTACAACAATTTTGCAAATATCAACCAATTGACGAATTGAGGTTGGTGATTTATGAAAGTGCCGGATACCTACCTCTACAACCGGGTCCCCGATTTTTACGATTATACGCAAGATCGCGTTTTCTTCATTGTCGCTGCACTGCCTGCGCCTTTCCAGCAGAGAAGAAAAACGCGCAGGCATAGGGGCGTGTCCAAGTTAAAGGGAAATTCTCTAATTCAGCAAGATGCTCACATCCATTATTCTAGACATTATTTTTTTAAACAAATACATACAAAACCTTCATTTGCTTTTAACAATTTTATTTGCTAAAAATGAAAAACTGTTTATGGTCACTTATTGTACCTAATGTGGATTTAGTAGGATGGTGAATGGTTTTCCAACATGGTTTGTCCTATATTCAGTTTTGAAATTAGTAACATTTTATCACCTGTGACAACTGCAAAGAAATGACAAACGACAAAATATTGATAAATAAAAAGCTTGAGGGTTTAACAAAAACCAAATTGAAAAAACAGATTTAATATATTCATAATTAAAGAAACACTTCAGCAATTTTCAGTATGCGCGTCTCCATGTTTACAATACCATTCCTCCACCCATGATCTCCACTCGCTGTAACGAACAGAAAAAAAGAGAAAGATATTCAAGATCTTTGCACACATTGCAACCAGATCAGATATTTTACAGTTTTATGCAAATTAGGCTTATGGTTGGTGTTTCTGCATTACAAAAACAAATCTCACCTGAGGCGGTTCTATGAAAGCAAGCCAATCGGAAGAATGTGTTGGGAGAAGCCCCATTGATTGACATTTGTAGATAGCCAATGCCGAGCCGAGGAGGTTCCCTACAGAATAGACCAGGCCCTGGAGCCACTGCTGGTTAGAGTTCTCCAAAAGCTTGAACGCTGAATAAAAGACACAGAAAGAGTGAGCAGTGGTAGCATGCTTATAAACGTAATACTATTATAACTTACTGCAGTCCATAAATAGAGTATTTAGACAGTGACAAGTTTTGTTGTTTTAGCTCTATACTCCAGCACATTGGATTTGTAATAAAACAATGATTAAGATGTTAAACTGCAGACAGCCAGCTGAGGTATTTACATCCACAGAGCATGGTTACTAGATTGCTGTTGAACTCAACGGTGCATTCTTGGTTCTCATCAATGTTCCCAAAAAGGTGATTTTGACACACCTAATGTTTTGGCTGTCTTTGATTGCTTTAATGGCCTGCTTTACTGACATTGACCCTTTTCTGCTCCTTATATTGAGGGACAATAGCAAGAGACTAGAAATGCAAATTCCACACCTAGAATTACCTCTAGACCTATTGTTAGCTCCCGTGTGCATGAGCCAAAGGTGCAACGACACACAGCCAAGAAATAGCTGAGCAGATAATTGTCCAATTACTTTTGGTACCTTAAAATGGGGGACTGTATAAAACGGTCTGTAATAGCTATGCGGTACACGTATGTAAATACCCTCAAATTTAGGCTGGCACTAGAATTTAACCACTTAGTTAAACTATCCTTACAACTGCAATGTGCTAGATTACAGAGTCCTTTAAATTGTCATCCATTCTGATCTTGAAAAAAAGGCCTCCTTTACAAAGAGACAATTATATCAATGGCACTCTGTCAAAAATAAAGTTCAAGTCCAAAATGTAAAACATATACTCACTAGCGGACATTGACATGAGAGCCTGTATGGGCCTCCAGGCCATCATACAGACCATCATTATGGGGAAGATGGAGATGGTGTTCCCAGACATGTACATTATGAACAGGTTCATGGGGATCTGCTTCAGAGGGCCCAGGGCTACGTCCCAGCAACGCTGTCAATGGGGGGAGAGGAGTGTGAGTTAACCACATGCGTTCAAGGCATTCTTCAAAATCCCACCAAAAATGTCCAATACGTCCCGATCCCACGTAACGTGAATCCCGGTGTGCCTATGCTGTCTCTACAGCGGTCAACCTTTTCCACCAAGTTTTTGTCAGTTTCCTGGATGCTGGTGTCCGGGACGGGTTTGTCCGAGTATCCGATAGGGTACATGACGTCTCCCTGGTTACTCTGTCGGTCTCCACGACCCCTGGAAGACAAGAGGGTCACTTTATCTGGAGGCAACAGGGAGGCGGATGTAATGTGGAGTGAGAAACCTGATGTGGTGGCCATTGTCTAGAATCTACCATGACGGGTGTATGTAGTCACAATGAAGCTTGTTCTTGAAGCAGGCCATGCCTGTGCCCCTAGATTCATAACTAAATTGGGGCTCTGTGCCTATAACTTGCAGTTATTTCAACAATTGAACCAAGTGAATTGAAGAAACAGCAGAGAGCTGATTTAAAGCTCAAAGAAAGAAGTTTGCTATGGAAATCAAACACACACACACACCTCAATGGGTTACATTAAGTGGCATGCCAGCAAGGATGAGCAACTCTGTTCTCAAAGAACAGGGTATTTAAAACCCCTTTAATTATTCATGCACATCACAGCCATTCAGCAATGTCTCATCCCGGGACTGTATCTCAAACAAAAGCTAGCAGGAGTTCTAAACAAAAGGTCCACCCCAAACAATGTGACACCTTCCCCCAAACTGAAACTCAGTTTTTTCCCCTCAGGCCATAAGGCTCCTCAAACAGTAACACTGATCTATGATCATACTGATCACACACAAACATTCCAGATGATCTGATGTCTTTCTATGTACATTAGATTATTTTGTATGTACCATTAAATAGGCATACTACACTCATATTGTCTATATAATATTCAATACTTCTACCCATATTGTTCATATTCCCCATTCTACACACTTAAATTGTTGCTAGTTTACATTGTTATGTATATTTATGCTTTATATACTTCTTAATTCTTACTACATCGATGTCACGTGCTATGTCACAAGAACTAAATTGTTCAGAATGACACTGTGTAATTCGGTGCATTTGATAAATAAAACTTTGAACCCAGGGTGCAACTGACTTCATGGCCAAAACACGCTAACTAGGTAAGGCACATTCCTTAACTTACCTAGTTCTCCCCTCTAACACAGAGCATCCTCATTACATTCCCCGTACAATCTGCCAATATACTTAAGCAACAGAACAATTCTATAGCTAAGCAAATTGTGTGAGTGTTCGATTATCAGCAGCGTCTATGCTGTGTGTGTAATGTAAGAAGTCGGTTCCAAAGACGACATCATCATGCAGCACTCACACCTGAAAAGTTCTATGACAGAAAGTTGGGGCATAAGGTTTATCAATGTCTGCAAGATCACGATGACCCAGGGTTCATATTGGTTGACATGTTGGCTCTCTCACTTTTATTTCACTGGGGTTGACGGTGAAGCAGGCTGACAAGCTGTGTGACTCCACGCCAGCTAATTTCCTTTCTATGTGTACACCTGGAATAGGTTGGGAGTCTTGTGAATTTACCACAGGACAGGATGAACCTCCACTGAACCCGATTCCACCTGGGCAATCCAGTGAGGTTCTGCACCTGCCCATGCGTCTGGGGACTGATAACGGATGCGCCCATTCCAGCACTGGGTAAACTTAAATCTGTTACCCTGAAACCAAATTCTCCAGGTGTTGCCTTTATAAGGGAAGGGGTAAAGTGTGAGGGTGACTCAGTAAGGAAAATGGGCTCATTTGCACATTGTGCAGCTCACATTCATCACCTGGCTCAGCAACAAGTATGCGCTATTGGGCAGGAAATAACATGGGTCATAAGACCAATCCCAAATCAACCACTACTTAGAGGTACATTTTGAATTAGGTAATAGTATAATGAGCCATGTTTTACCTGGTATTTCCCAAGCTCAGTTCCAGAGCCCATTTCATCCTCCTTGCCACTCCTCCTCTCGTAGACAACGCCCCACTTCCCTGTCCCCCTGGAGACGCCATGGCAACGTGGAACTCAGCTGAACACAACTAAACAAAGGACCACAAACTGCAAAAGATAAAACACAGTGTTGCAAGAAAGGTACAGAAAGACGGTTTTTGACAGCCAAAACTGTATTTTTTGTGGCAGAGCATTTGCAGAGGCTAAGTTCCAATTTCTTACATGAGAGGTACTGGTTTCAATTGACAGGGGGCATAGAGATTACATTTAAGTAATTTAGCAGAGACCTTTCCACCTTTTACATAGCTGAAATTAACTGGTTTCAAACAGCAGGGCTTGTTAACCATATTACTTACAGGTAAAGCTAACCAAATTGTCTAAAAGAAGCTGCCTAGTTAATTTCCTTCAGATATTGATGGCCATTCGAGGCTTCATTATCGTTCTTCTAGCAGCAGGATATTATGCTAGCAGTTCTAACTCAGATTTTCTTTTTCTAAATAAAAGCCATCATTGAAATATATAAGATAATATATGTTATTCTTGTCTGTTCTTTTTCACAGACTAGATTGTTAACGATTACTATATTGCCTTGTATATTTCAATGCTGCCTTTTATTGTGATAAAGAAAATCTGAGTGCTGCCAGCATAATATCCTGCTGTTAAAATAACTCTAACGAAGCCTTGAGTGTCCATCACTACCTTCAGACTATACGCTGCTGAGCCAAAACATTATGACCACCTGCCTAATTTGCTGTTGGTCCTCCCCATCCCACCGAGGCATGGACTCTGCAAGAACCCTGAAGGTGTTCTGTGGTATCTGGCACCAAGACAATAGCAGCAGATCCTTCAACTCCTGTTAGTTGCTAGGTGGAGCCGCCGTGGACGGACATTTTTAGTCCAGCACATCCCACAAATGCTTAACAAGACTGAGATCCAGTGAATTTAGAGGCCAGGGCAACACCTTGAACTCATTACCATGTTCTTCCATCCATTCCTGAACAATGTGTGCAGTGTGGCAGGACTCATTACCCTGCTGAAAGAGGCCACTGCCATCAGGGAATACCACTGCCATAAAGGGGTCTACCTTGTCAGCAGTGATGTTTAGGTAGGTGGCACATGTCAAATTGACATCCACATGACTGCCCAGACCCAGGGTTTCCCAGCAAAACAATGCCCAGAGCATCATACTCCTTTCCTTTCACCATTTTGTCTTGCCACAGTGCATCCTGATGCCATCACTTCCCCAGGTAAACAGCGCACAAATACACACGTAAACCATCCACATGATGCAATAGAAAACAGGACTCATCGGACCAGGCAACCTTCTTCCACTGCTCCAAGGTCCGACGCTCACTTGCCTTCGACGGTGGTCACAGGGGTCATCATGGACACTCTGACTGGTCTGCAGCTACGCAGCAGGGTGCGATGTGTTGTGACATTCCTCCCATAACCATCATTAACATTTTCTGTGACACAGTCGACCTTCTGTCGATTCGGACCAGACAGGATAGCCTTCATTTGCCTTCGATGAGCCTTGGGCGCCCAACACCCTGCTGGTTTGTCCCTCCTTGGACCACAGTCAGTAAGTACTCACCACTGCTGACCGGGAGCACCCCATAAGCCTTGTTGTTTCAGAGAGGCTCTGACCCAGTCGTCTGGCCATAACAATTTGGCCCTAGTCAAAGTCTCTCAGGTCTTAACTCCAACTCATTTCTCCATCATCCAACACGTTGACTACGAGAACTGATTGTTTGCTTACCATCTACCCAGACCTTGACATGTGCCCTTGCCTTGTTAGAAGATGATCAACGTTATTCGCTTCACCTGTGAGTGCTAATAACGTTTCGGCTCATCAGTGTATGTACTACAGGGTATAGCCACGAACGGTGGATATGTACACGCAATTAATGGCTGCAATGTATATGAACCGTTTCTGCTAATAAGTTAACCAGCTGGCTAATAAGCTAGCTGGAGCGGCTGGCTAACTATCTTAGCATGGTAAACAAACTCACACATCCAACGAACATTACAGACTGAAGATATGACATCCCAACAATCTTTACCTTACGGAGACGTTCTCACCAATGTTTGATGTACTTCTGTGTTACTGTTGTAGACAATTAGCCGAAAAATATTGGATAATCGTCAAACTAATAACAAGAAATGAACAGCTTGAACTGACGACCTAAGATTGTCAGTCTCACAATGATGACGTTTCAGTATTGCTGTCGCGTAACACTGCTCACTAGTGGGCAGATGCAAAACCAATTTCCTAATGATGGGCAATTGTTAGCCATTACAATACACAGAATGATAGTTTAACAACAATAACACGTTCACACAACATATCTTATTCACATTTTATTTTGCATATTCATTATGATCATTGTACTACAAAACAACCCATACAGAATTAGAAAAGGATGTACAACTTGTGTTTAAAATTCAAAACATTTATACAGTAATTTGATCCTTTTTAGTTCAGACATCCAAATAAAATAAGGTAAATCCGAAAGTGCAAAATCAGTTTGGGCAGTAGTTCTGTCAGAATGTCCCTGTTTTTTTGTCACTTGTTTGAGGCACATTGGTAGATGAATACTGGTTGGTTGGTTGGTTGGGTGGGTAGGTATGTATATCTTTACGATCATATGTATTTATGAGTGTGTGGGTGTGTACCTATAACAGGCAAAAGTGGTAATATAGAATACTGCATGTGCATTACACATATTGAAGGCACAGCTATTTGTGATGATGGCTGATATCACTTGTACAGACTCAGCTCAGGGCTGTGGTAGAGACACATGTAGGAGTCACACAGCAGTCGACGGGCGGGCTCTCTTAAGGTGGCGGGGTCTAGCCTTCCCAGCTTCTCTTCTGATAGGCTAAGATAACGGCCCACCTCTGGACACGCCCTCACCTGGGGAACATTGAAACCGTTCTCCCCACCTGGTCAAAACCAAGAAAAAAACCCCCCAACAACATAGCTGTTACACTGCAGTACATTGTTAAGTATCGACATCATATAAAACACTTTTCATAGATTTCTTCAGCTTTTTCAGAAATATTCAAGAAGCAAGGGCTTTGAAGTGCTCTGTATATTCATTAGCGTTTCATTTTTTTTGTCCATCCTTATTTTACCAGGTACACCCAGACAGCATACTCATGTACAGCAACAGTTGGGCACTATTAACTGCCTTGCTCTAGTAAAAAATAACAGTAAGTCTTTCTGTTGCTGGACAGATGCTATAACCGCTATTCTGGCCTGCCGTCATGTAATCATTGAACAATTCATCAGAAACACTGGCTAGACTGCAGGCCTCAGGGTCCACATAACTCCCCTTTAACATCTCACCTTCCCTATCGGCCATACTGTCAAAGAACAGCCAGTCGTCCGGGCGGGGCCCGTGCTTGACGAAGCTCACGTAGTGGCTGGTCTCGATGCACGTCACGGCGAAGAGAGCCAACTGCTGACGTGTTCCGTGCAGTGGGCCGGTCCACGGACCCCCGGGCACACCCACCTTAAGGGGACCGTGGGACTGACGTTTCCGGTGAGCGTGAACCTGATGAGGACAGGAAAAGAGAAACACGGAGATAGAGGAGGACGTGAGGAAGACTTGGTTGGTCCAGCAACATCATTTTTTTGCGGTCACCCCCGCTATGAGTTAGTAAATTTGACAGGAAACTTAACCACTCTCTAATTCATAAAAGGTGTTTACATTTAAGTTAAACATTATCAATTATAAATAAACAGTCAAAAAATTACATATTTTGGCTTCAGAAGGGGTACGACAGTTGAGCTAAACTCGGGGGTCTTATTTTTCAATAGACAATTTGTAAATATTGTTGAAGCTGACCAGCCCCCCCCCCCCCAGGGAGATTCCCTCTCTGTTAAAGAAAACAGCAACACTGGCTGCCCTGGCATATCTGGTTAAGAACACAGTCTGTAACACCTACCTGTGTGTAACAGGTGGGGCAATACTGTAACACCTACCTGAGTGTTACAGGTGGGGCAATACTGTAACACCTACCTGAGTGTTACAGGTGGGGCAATACTGTAACACCTACCTGAGTGTTACAGGTGTGGCAATACTGTTTGAGGTGACCTGGTGTGATGTCCAAGTCTTCATAACACTGTAGACACTCCCATTCAGCTACAGCCTGGCAAATGCTACACTGTCTAAGAGCTAGATACGAGGAGAGGGGACAGAAACAAAGACCACATAGAGACAAAGAGAAAGGACACAGAAAAAGACAGGATTAAAAAGGACAGAGGGGAGAATGTGAGAAGAGGAATGAAGAAGGAGAGGGAGCAAAGACACAGAGGGGAGAGCAAGAGGAGTGGGAGAGAGACAGGAGACGAGACAGAAAACATATTCCCCCATGTTTAATGTCACTATGTGTAAGCTCCCAGGAACCCTACCATGGTCGTATTTCAATATGATATTTACATTATTGGTTCTTACTGTCATCCAGTAGGTCTGTAATGTCAATGGTGAGGGAGGGCAAGATGGCATCAAACATCTTGAAGTCCTTCCCAAACCGGGGCATGAGGAGGGGGAGGCAGGAGGGGGCCTGGGGGGGGGTCGATATGTTACTCTGATGACACTAGTTCACTTCTGTGGTGGTTTGGGTTTTATATTTTTGGAGGACATTATTAGCGTAGCAGCCTGAATCTTGAGAGGACCATTTACAGAATCACAGCAGTGCTGAGGAAGTAGTCACAGCACGGACTGACTGCTATTCTGAACTTTGTGTGGTGAAGTTTCTAGAAAGCATTCTTCTTTTTGTTCGCGGCCTGTCCGGGCAGCCAGCAGGGCTTGGTCTCTCTGATCCTGCTGGTGGCTTGGAGCGGGATTGAGGTAAGCGCGTCCCCTATTAAAGATGCATTCTGGGATTTTAGACCTCCGGTTGTAAAAGTAGTGCTGTCGAGCCAAAATGGGTCGCATAAAAAGGGTCATACCTGAGAAAATTATGTAAAACTACACAAATGGGCTGATTTATGTCCCATGTGTTCAAAACCACGCACTTTCAAAACGCTGTGTGATTCTACTTACAGATTATGAACATATAAACAGCATATTACACATCCAGCCAAAACGAAACATTTAAAAAGGGGTGTTTGTTATTTGCAGAAGTCCCAAATCGCACCTTTAAGAGCTTCTATTGGTGTCATGTCTACTGTTTTGTTATTATCATGTCTTTTGCTACTGTACTAATGTTAACCCTGTAAAATGAAAAATTCAAGACATTTTCTAATTTGGTTTTGCGTTGCGGCGACCGTTACCTCAGCAAACTTGAGTCCGGCATGGAGGAAGGAGGTCTCAAGCAGAGTCTGAACGCTGGCTACCCTCATCCGTGCCGCTGGGATGGGCAGAGGGATGGGAGAGAGGGACGGGGACAGCAGGGAGGGGGAGGAGGGAGAGGAGGGAACAGAGGGAGGGAAGAGCTGGTAGAGGTGGCACTCCTGAAGCTGCTGTGTCTGGGTCACTGACCTGAGGAAAAAAGAACACCAGAGAAAGAAAAGTCGGTGTGCATGTGTGTGCATGTGCATGTTTAAGTGAGAATAAGCAAACAAGAGAAAACGAACAGGAGAAAAATAGAGAATGGACCAGCTATAAAACAGGTAGAGTGAGAGAAGGATTTTTACCTGATCTTGAGAAGAGGCTCGACCCGGAGGAGTTGGAAAAGCTTGTTGAGGAATTCTTCTGGGTCTGACAGAAGATAAGAGGCTTCTTTATGTACACTATAATGCATATTTCTTTGTGTTTACCTCAAAGTTAAATACTGTTTTTCCCTGAACAAATAATGCTTGGACAAATTCCTTACAACCATTTAATCTGGTGGCCAAAGGCTTTCGTACTGCACATACAGCACTGCAAAATGATATTCGAAATGTAGCTAACTTAATCTTATCTGGTCTTATCGAAACTTGAATTTACGCACACACGTACGCACGCACACACGCACACCTTTCTCCTGGTTGGTGAAGCCGGTATCACTACTCTCAGCTTCCAGCAGCCGTCTCAGAGCCATGGTTTTACTGGCACACACATAGCCAAACCTGTCAGGTACAGAAAGGTACGCAACGTTAGTGGAGTAAACATTCAAAAGGGCACAACAGGACACCATTTAAGATTAGGGCTTTATCGGCAAGTTTTTCACTGCATCAACACGATGCACAGTACGGTGAGTGGACCTGCGCAGGGGGTTGACGATCTCACAGCGTAGCAGGTCCCGGGCTTGACTGCAGCGGGGGCCGTCTGAGGGGTTTGAGGGCCACAGCAACACCCAGTCCACTGAACTACAGCAGGAAAACAGGCTGGGGGGTGGAGGCGGAGAAAGAAGCTTTAAAATGCATTTTATTTCTAAAATAAAAAGACAAAAATGGAATTCCAATAACCTAACATTTAGGTTACAACCACTTGACTTTGACGTTTACATGTAAATTGCAGTCAAATCCAGAAAGACTTCTGGATTAAATCTCTGAAGTAAATCTGATGTAGGAGAAAAACACAGATAATAATTCAGGGTTGATCCAAATCCGTGCCAAGCTAACAGCTAAGAGGGAGGCAGAGCCTAGAGGTCGTCCCACCTGAAGAGTGAGGCATCCAGGTAGCAGGAGTTGAGGTGTCCCTGGATGCCTCTCTTCCAGCCCTGGTACACCTCCTTGGCCTGATCCTCCTGCACAGGAGGCGTGGGCTCCTCTACCCTCTCACTACCCCACTCTGCGAATGCTGTGGGTCAGATTGGTCGTAATGTTACATGGACGCCCCCGCGCAAGCACGCACGCACACACACAAAGTAATAAGTGCAGTAACACACACACCTATTGAATTGCATCGTTCAACCTGGTTGATGGGTTTCTCTGGGGCGGGGAATCGGGAGTCCCGCCTACAGTTCCGGAGTTTGACGAACAGCCCCTTGTTGGCGGGGCAACGGAAGTGGCGTTCACCAAGGTAACTGCCGTCTGTACCAGCAGTTAACTCCTGGTCCTTACAGACGAAAGATAAGATGAAGGAAGGTTATAAAGCCCTGCTGCATTTGTACTAGAGAACCACTGATGGTGCAGGAGTTGACAGAATGAAAGCCACAGAGTTTTTAAAATTACATTTGGGTAATTTAGCAGACGCTCTAATCTTGAGCCACTTAGTGGAGACAACCACACAAGTCGCTGGCAGAATAGACAGTTACATTTTTCACAGAATGGACTTGGAGTTTTATTTCTACCCTGCCCTGACAAGAGAAACCAAAATGGCTGGAATACCTATGTTGCTACTTCCTACCACCTACTGTATAATGATGAAATATTTGTGGTTTACAAATGACATTTTTAAGCTTTGCATTTAAGTCCTGGATTTCTATGAACAGCATGTAATCCGTTAATTAAACCGGATCAAAATACAGGGTCCACAGTTCGACTCATCTTTCCCAATATAACTCCCTTTTACTATTTCCTCTTGCAATACATCCTTTCACATTGATAACGTACCAGCTCGATTCCCGCGACGAGCTCGGCGATGCCACTGATTCGTCCGATCCAGTGAATGACTCCGAAAAGGGGCGGGTCATTGACCTCCACCATGGAGCCGACCTCCAATCCCGTGTCTTTGTTCTCCCCATCTACCCCATCATCGCAACCCGGTGAGAGGGGACCAGGCACGCCGTTGGAGACCTGGAGTTTGTCCGCGGTGGCTGGCGAGGGCGGAGTTCGCGGTTTGATGACCGGAGAGGTCGGGGGGAGCGGGAGGGGTTTCACGGACGGTTTGGGGTTGCTGAGTGGTGGAGGTTTTAAGGCCAGTTTGGCTGACACGAGTTGGGGGGGCATGAGTGCGATTTTGGGCTTGGAGGTGGGTGAAGATATGGGGGCCGGTTTAGGTGCTGGCGGTTGGGTGAGTTTGAGGGGGGATTTGGGGGTTTGGAGTGGAGGGGGCTGGCGCCGTGACCTAGGTTCTGTGAAGCAGGCAGAGGTGGGTCAATCCAAAAGCGGAGAAACGGTCAGATGTAAAGAAAGATCTCACCAGGCCCTTGCAACCAAGCGTGAGGGAACCGATCATCAAACAGTCGTGAATTTCCATTGTCTACACATTCTCGTTCCTATTCTACCTTCGCTCAACTGCCATAACAATATCATAATATAATCATAACAATAAACCAAACACTATCATCAATCTGTCTGTGACACACTTAACTTACCTGGAGACACCTTGGAAATGGGCAGAAGATAACCATACTGGGGAGAGGGGAACGAGCACATCTTCTCTCCTCTATACGAGCCATCCCAGTTCCCAACAGCACTGTCCTGTAACACACACACACAAAAACATTGCCAACAACACGGGAGCGTTTTCACACCAAAGCATTCACACGTTTCCTCGAAGCCGACTCAGAATTCACAAAGAAAGGAGAAGGCGGTTACTTCCACACTGACCAGAAGGATTCCCACACAGAGCCCCGTGGAGGCCCGTCCAGGCAGGGGCCCACAGAACTTCACCTCCCCCCCTTGGATGGTGTCGTCCATGGGGAAGCACACCCTCTGTCCGACCTGGAGTGGGGGTGGGGAGGCGGTGCCTCGGGGCAGGACTGATGCCTGTCCCGGAGGCGGTCCTGGTTCGGCCGTTCGGGCCGTAATGTTACCAGAATATTGAGGAGGAGCGGCGTTCTGGTTCCGGTGGTTATTGAGGTGACTGATGTTGTGGTGCTGGTTGCTGGAGCTGAAGTGCTCCCGCTCCTGGTTGTCACGGTCGTCGTTGGAACGGGGCCGGCGGCGCAACATGATCTGATTGGCCGGGAGGAAGAGGCCGGACGCTTCGGGACAGGAGAAGAGCTGGTGGCCTTTGTAAGAGCCATTGCTGTTGCCTCTACCAACCGCTGAGCCCTGAGAGAGACGGAGTCAGAAAGAGATAGAGAGGTTGAGAAACAGATGAATTAGGCTGAGATAAAGGCAGTAGGTCAGGGGTTAAATAGGGCCAAGACCCGCCGGGGCTCCCTGGGCACCCAGGGTCAGAACAAAAAGCCACGTGGGGCTGAGCTCCGGCACCTTGGGTTGAGATTTCTGCATACAACAATATCTGATGAAAATCCAATCAGCTAACCAACACACATTATGTAGCATTCTTGGAAGAAAAAAAAAATCAATAAAAAGAGAAGGAAGCGTTCTCCAAATTGCACTGTGGCTCTGCAAGAACACAAAAAGTTTTGTGAAACATAGATACGGCGCTAACGTGATGAGACTACATGCACCGTTAGCCTAATGATAGCCTAGACACCCAATTTCACTTCTTTCTCTCTTGGTCTGCAATTCATCAACTCATTTCCACTTGAACGGCTACAATATGATAATGTTTGATGTGGCTTCCCAAATACCTTAACTATATTGGAATGTATTAACAATGTTACTTTTGGTACGAACTCATGATCTATCAGAACCTCTATTCAATATCTCTGGGGAAGCCGATTCCACAGGATTGTCTATTGAGACTTGCATATTTCCTCTTTGGGCAAGGCCCTAGGCTATTGGTTGCATTTAATAGCAGTCATTTGTATTGATACATTTACACAGGCAGCCCAATTCTGATCCAGTAATTCTGACCAATCAGATCAGCTATTTTGCCCAAGATCCAGTAAGTTGTAAACTCAGCCTGAGTAACCTGTCACTTAGGTAACATTTGTGTGCTATTAGAAACAATTCTGCTAATGTTTAATGACATAGCTTTTCATGAAATGCATTTATGTACTTTAAAACACTGTGTTAGCAACAGTACCTTCAGCTGCACTCCGAACAACACAGCGGTGCTTCCTCTGGTCAGCGGCCCGAGATACCTCAGCTCTGCTTCTGCCAGCTCTCCTGGTTGGTCGATCTGGACCCAGAGGGGGGCTCCTAGGGGCAAGGCAGCCAATCGGTGAAGATCCTTGGAATTACTGAGCAGTGTGAGGCGGGACTCAGGGTCAGATACGGGCTCCAACAGACTGGTCAGGTCACTGGGGACTTCGATTAGGAGCTGCTTGTCGATTTTTACCATACAACCATAGTCTAATACCTGAGGAAGGGGAGGACAGAAAACAAGGTGAGTTTATCATGTTAAATCTTTAGCTGCTTCACAGTGTTCCATACAGGAAGAGACAGATGGACAGAGAGAAAGTGAGAAGAGACACAGAAGAGGGAGGACAAGGAAGAGAGGCGCTAGACAGGACCAAGAATGTAGGGATTCCTTTCTTACCTTCACCCACAGCTGGTCTCCCCGGCTCCTTGCCCCCTCTTGCTCCTGACAGAGGTTCCCCCGCCGCAGTCGGATGGTCCCTTCCAACTGGTCCTGAATCTTCAGGTCAGACACCACCAAGTACATTTTCGAGGGTCGACGTCTCTTGTTCTCCTGAGCCCCAGACATGGCGGTGTGTGTGTGTGTGAGCGTGTTTCCTTGGTGCGGTGTTTTCACCTCTCCATCAGACTCAACCTGCATAAATATAGTATATATATCTCACTGAATTAATATGGTTGTAACTGAATGGTACAACACAGAGTAAAACAGATGCTGGGTTATAACCTGGAGAGAAAACCACCTGTCATCACTGTAAAGCCAATGGGGTGTGAGAGGCAGCTAAATACTACACCCGACATAAACCCAGCCCCTGAATAAGCCTCACTTATGAATAAAACAGTTCAAGTAATTCTCGACTATATTGGCACTCTCCCGTTCAAAAACTCCTCACTTGCATAATAATAGTTCCTGAATGCATGTGACATACCCGCAACTTTGAGGAAAAAACATTTTTGTGAAAAAAAACATAAGTGCGTCAGTCTGCGGTTCGTTTATATCTACCAAACTCTGTTTTTATGGCGTTTTTAGCATGTGGCATCTGTTCATTATATCAATCTATTTTCTTTTGTTGTTCAAAACACAACAAAAGTAAACAGTTTGAAGCAACTTCCCCTTGAGTATGTTAATAGAGATTGACATGGTCCCAATCTAGACCAAAGTGGGTCACCTAAAGACAAGGCAGCCAATAGATGAAGCTGCTTAGGCTTTCAAAGCTGTGTGAGGCGGGACAGATACGGGCTCCAAATGTTGGTCAGGTTGTTGGGGACTTCATTAAAGAACTAGCTTGTCAATTTTACCATATAGCCATAGTCTAACACTAAGGGAAGGAAAGAGAGAAACGAGAGGATTTAATAACCTTAAATCTTCAGGTATTTGACAGAGGACCATACAGCTCTGACAAAAGGGAATAAGGATTAGAAGAGTAAAATAAATAATTCTATACCTTTTTTTACTCAATTTCTATCCTCTCCCAATCTTGTGGTGTCCAATTTCAAATGTTTCTCCTCTTAAAATCTTGTGATGTCTAATTTCGAATTTGTCTACTCATCCAATTTGCAATGGCTTTGACTCTTTGCTGCACACCGGGTGCACCCAAAAGCACATCTTGCCAAGACCATATCACACTGCTTACCCAACCAGGAAGTTTCCTCAGGAAAAAACATCTTTCAGCCAACAATCACAGTGACCTCACAGGTACCTGTCAGACAACACCTCCCTTCCATCCATAGTCCATGCACACCTGTCACTTTATGTCATGCACACCTGTCACTTTTACATTGCACTACGGTTGTATAGTTGAATAGTTAATATTATTGATGTGTGTTTTTGTAGTGTTATTACTGATTGATTGTGTATCTTATTTTTTTAAATTATAATTACTGTTACTTTTTAACTTTTAACAGCACTGTCAGGAGTAGGAAAACCAAGCATTTCATTGCTGTAACTTGTTATTGCAAATGACAAATAAACCTTTTGATCTTTTGAACAAAGAGCATACGAGACAGGGTAGTGCTGTCCAAAATCCATTCTTCCACCCCAGGCAGCACTAAGCAATGTCGCAGCTGTAGACCCCCATATCCATGCTTTTTTATTGCGCAACAGAGACAGTACAGAGACCAAGACAGCCTTGAACACACACCTCCATCACCATCATCATTTGCCACTGATATCTAGCTCTAGGATCAATAAGTAGACTAGAGTCGCTTAGCATGTATGAAAAATTGACAAGGGCAAGGCGTCTTTCAGTGGGTTATCTCGGTTCCTGTACGGTCTACAAAAAGTATTATTTTCAGTTCCCTATTAAAACCGGAACTTCGCCATGTTGCAGACTCTGCACAGGATAACAGGTTGCAGGTAACAATGAACATATGCTAGTATTTATTTTCAAAAAAACAAATGGAGAAACAAAACGTGAAATGCAACAGAAGTACTGTACGCAGTTGGTTATAACAGTCCATACGTCCTAATGTTGAAACTTTTCTGTCCACCCGCTGATTTCTTGCTACCTGACAGTCACGTTTAGAACTATTGTATTGTAGCCATTAAGCTACCAAAATGAGTCATGCTAGCATACATAAAAGACCAAAATTATATATTTGCAGATGTTTCAACAATTAATGACAACAACACATACCGCTTTCTTCAAGTTTTAGATGAGCCAAAACTTCTTCCGAACATCACTAGCTAAAGCACAAACACCTCAAAACAGGAAGAGACAGCGAACAATGAGGACCAATGCCGAGCGAAAAAAGTTTCTGAGTAATCGTTCCGGCCATTCACACTGGTATGTGGGCGTGTCTTTGATGTAAGGGAAATTCCTCTGGACCGAATGAAGGGGCAGGCCCGGGCAGGCCGGGTTCTTTGAGATCAGGAGATGCTTAGAAGCAGAAAGCACATTTCTGAGTTCGTGTGGCTTTTTAAAAAATTATTCACAATAAATCAAAATAAATAGTTTGAAAAATAGCTTTTAATATTGAAATCAAATTTATTTGCTTTACTTTCCTGTCATGCGGCTGAATAAAAAATATAACATATTTCTACATTCAAATGTTCAGATAATAGATTTATACATTCAAATGTTCAGTGCTTCAAAACATATCACTCTTACAGTTTTAGGACAATTTGGTAGTTAAAAAAGCACAACCATGCTAATGTGAGTTCATTTTGATGTGAACTTCAGAATATATACAAAACAATATAGTAATATATAAATTAAAAAACCCCAAAAAAACCCATACATTTACCCTATGAAAACTTATTTTTATAAGCTATTTCATTGATTCAAATGTGTGAGCATGTCAGTACCTTTGGCATTGTGTCAACTAGCTTTGTGATCCTCGGAATAATAGCCCATTTATAGTTTATTACATGCAGCACCAATTGTTTCTAAAATCCCTTTTAGGGGACTATGAAAATTACTCAGTATTGTATTAACTGCATAATTTCTTAATAAGGCCCATTCACTTTCTTTGCTTGCCTTAAACCTACTATGTATCACTGTTATAAGTGAGAAGAGGTTACTATTCCAAGCTTCTTTACATTTTGGTCGCACTCTTACCCAAAGGAGGTGAATGCATACATTTCAATGTATAGATATCTTTTCATACTGGTTGCCCCCAGTATATTTAACCCAGAAACCTGCCAAGCAACACGGGACATCAAATATTGCTTTTATCAAAAATCCCACACATATAGATAGATACAGTACTTCATAGATAGAAAGTAATTCAAAACATAAATACTACATCATTAAAAATTGCTTGACAACCAAGTATATCAGTTTTTTTTGTACTTTCGGTATGTGACTTAATATCTTGATCCGAAAGACAACAACTCCTTTCTCCTAATGCAGTGCTCCAGTTAACAGCATTAGCAAAGATTTGAAGATTATAACTTTGGAAACAGAAAACTGTATTGAGATTGCAATGTTCAATGATGAGAAAACTGGCAGAACATCTGCCCAGTCATATCTTGCTATATCTTTTTCCACGGCCAGTCACTGTGTTTCCTCTTATCACCAAATTTTGCAGAGACTGGAAACCCTTCAGATTCTTTCATCTGGTGAACAATCTAGGTCCTTGTCCTATCTGTGCCATCACTGGGTGTGATATGTCTCCGACGTGCCTAGATGAGCGTTGACGATTGGTTGGAGGAGTCAGAACTGAGCAGCTGATTGGTCAGTCGGTGTTGATGAAGTAGGTGGTCAGTTGCCCCTTGCCCTTGACAGTGATGACTCCTCTCTTGGTGACACTAAAGCCTAATGTCTCCACCACTAGAGCCGTCTCCTCGGTCACCTGTAGACAAAGACAGAACCATTGAACCAGCTGCCTGCGTCTCTGTCTTTGTCTCCCTTTCTGTCTGTCTGTCTGTTTGTCCATCTGTCTTTGTCTATCTCTAGCTGGCTGTCTTCCTCTCTGTCTTTTTCTCTCTTTCCGTCGGTCTCTTTCCATCTGTCTCTATTTCTGTCCATCTCTCTTTCCGTTGGTCTCTCTATCTGTCTGTCTGTCTGTCTCTTTTTGTCTGTCTCTCTGTCTGTCTGTCTGTCTGTCTCTGTCTTTTTCTCTCCCTGTCTGTCTCTCCCGTCTGTCTTGCCCATCTGTCCCCCTCCCTCTCTCTCTCTCTCTCTCTCTCCCCTCTCTCTCTGTCTCCCTGTCTCTCTCTCCTTGTCTCTCTCTCCCTGTCTCTCTCTCCCTGTCTCTCCCTCCCCCTCTCCTCCCCATTGCTCCCTCACCTGGATCTTATCCAATACTCCGGTGCTGTCCATTCTACTGGCTACGTTAACAGAGTTCCCCCAGATATCATACTGTGGCTTCTGGGCTCCAATCACCCCTGCAATCACGGGACCATGGTTTATCCCTAAAAAAGGTAAAGAAGAGGTGAAGAAAGAGCGGAATCATAAGTAAGGAGGCGCTGCTAGAGACGTTAGTAGGTCAATGTATTAGATTGTTGTCCTAAATTCCAGGAATCCACAATCCGCAGTTACGACCACATGTTAATACAGCAATTCTGGCAGTTTTCTGGATAATTGAAGAGATCCCTGCTCTCCCTCCCTCCAACCGTAGACGGTGCTGAGTCAATGTACACCATCCTGCTGGGACTGCTGGCCGACTGCCCTCCGACTCAGGTTCTAATGACAGACCAGCGTTATGATGCAGTACCTTAGACCGCTTTGCCAGAATGACTTAGATGAGAAATTAGAGTTATGTGGCTCAAATGCAGCTCTTTGCATTGTCGTCTCACAGATTAGAACCAGCGATTATTAAAATCAACACATTAATGATCCTAACTTGCCATATTGATTATCCTAAATCTGCTGACTCAGTACTCCCTATCTGCTTTGTTAGTTCTCCTAAGCTGCTATATTAGATGACTATCAGTTACAAGAATGGAGCGCTGTTGTTACGCCTATCTCCAGTGCCGGCTCTAGCCTTTTGGGGGCCCTAAGTAAAATTTGATTTGGGGCCACCTATCCCCTAGAGGTCGGGACTCTCTAGCGGTCCAGGGCCCCTTAGGTGTCCGGGGGCCCTAAGTGACAACTTATGTTGCTTATGCCTAGAGCCGGCCCTGCCTATCACTGACGATCTACCCACGTCTTTGCCAACTCCTACCTTCATTAAAAGTATGCAGTTACCAATACTGTCGGAGAAAGGAAATGGCTTTCTTGAACCTGTGGTCTGAGATTGACAGCAAACAGACAGAAAAGCAGACAGATAATCAGACAGATAAGTAGATAAACAGACAGATAAACACACAGACTCACCGACGCGCAGCTTGAAGCTATTGAAGGAGTGTTGGTTGATGGCCTCCAGGTTGTTCTTTAGAGCGATGGCAAACTCCACCATGCTGCGTATATGGTGGTAGGATGCATCACCTTCCTGCGGGGGGAGATAGAGAACCTTCAGCCAGAATCAATGGCGGGCGGAATGTTCATCCTGGTGCCGGAACCAGGCAATTGACAACACTTCATTCAGAATCAAAACAGGTAGACCGCCAACCTTTCGCTCCTCCCCCAGAGCAGGATTGGTCAGTCCAGCAGCGGCCATGTAGGTACTGCCAATGGTCTTAATCTTCTCCACAGAAGAGAACTTTGGCTTAGAGAGAAGCTGTTAAAGGGTGAAGAAAAAACGGTTAATGTTTGCTGTTGAAACTCAACAAATTCCTCTCAGTAATACGATTTACAATCAAAAGTCTTCAACGTAAATAGCAGTTGGTTATGTCGATTTTAGGTTGCACGGGAACAAGTCAAAAGCATGTCAGAATCAGAAGATACACTAACTGCAGGATGGGTTGCTCTCAGTCTTATGGTTACTGGGGCCTTATGTACTCTTGACCAAAAGGTTGATTCTTTGTTACAAATGGTGTAAAAACACAGGAGAACCGGCGCCAAATTCTAATGCCATTTTCCTTTGTTTTCTCCAACAATGAAACAAAGAAACCGGCACTCCCACATTTACGTTTATTCAATTAGTTTCACCCAAAAGTAAACTCTTGGTCTCAACTATCTCTTGATATCCAGGAGAACATTTACTGGTAACAAAATATCAATAACAGTATACTCAAGATTATACCCTTGATCATTTCAGTCAATGTAGGCTAGGTTAGCACACATTCATTTTTTACAGTTGATTATGATAATTCATTAACAGGATAGAAAATAACTTTGATCATGATACAGAAATTGGTCTTTCAATGCAATCAATGGACAGTACATGATGAAAACAATCAAGGTATACAATGTGAAATGACTTGATTAGGCTTTTGTAAGTATGGAGGGTATGAGACACCCCAAAATCATGATCTCAACAATGCTAACAGACCGAAATAGCTCCTTATTCCCAACCTTCGACCTGGGGACCTATAGTCAAAGGTAGTGCAGTGTGTAGACAATGGAGTGCCAGTTTCGCACCTCGTCGAAGTCTGAGATGATCTCATTGAGAAAACGCAGACATTCCAGTCCGTCGTGGTTCATGCTGCTCTCGTTGTAGAACTCCTTAAACTGAGGCACTGAGGCGAACATAACACACACCAATTCACACGACTGGCTGTACAGGTCCTGTGACAGAAGACAGAGTCGCATTATATCAGAACTCCATGAAGACGCTATAAATGCACAATATACACACACAGAACATGTCGGAAGGGCACATCCCAACAAACACATGTCATATGCACATAAACAAGCTTAAATAATGAATGGAATGGTACTTAAACCCAAGTGTGACACACACACACACACACACACACACATCTTCTTTACCTGATTGTGCATGGCCTTGCCCATGAATTTTGATGCTACATGAAGAGGCAGGACGTTCTGCAGGAGTAGTTTGTTGACGTTCTCCATGGTCTCCATCTCATCCCTTTCTGTTTTAAAACACTGCTCTAGCAGGAACTCCACACGACAGCCTAACTCGTCCTGACAAACAAAATGTTGTTAAACACACAGACAGAGTTCACATACAATCACAAGCATGCACAAAAGCATGGACATGAAACACTCGCATATGAACACAAGCGGATGGTACCTGTCGTGCCATTACGAGGCAAGTAAAATAGAAGATAAACAGCCAAACTCCAGCCATGATCTTAGGCTCCTTTAGGACTCCAGGCCTGTTGGAACACACGGACACACCTGTTTTACTACACTAACACACAACCACCTATTCCAGAATAAAATGTATTCCCATTAAAATCTAACACTAATTCATAATCTTAAACTTAACCCTTAATGTGTAACCCTAACCATATTTCTAATTATAACCCTAAACCTCAATACAACTGTAACCTTAATCGCTGGCATTAAACACACACACACACACACACACACACACACACACACACACACACACACACACACACACACACACACACACATACATACATACACACACATATACATATACAGTGGATATATAAAAAGTCTGCACACCCCTGTTAAAATGCCAGGTTCATGTGATGTAAAAGAATGAGACAAAGATAAATAATGTCAGAACATTTTCCACTTTTAATGTGACCTATAATGTGAACAATTCGATTGAAAACAAACTGAAATCCTCGAGGGGGAAAAATAAAAACCTTACAATATCCTGGTTGCATAAGTGTGGACACCCTCTTATAACTGGGGGATGTGGCTGTGTTCAGAATTAGCAAATCACATTCAAACTCATATGAAATAGAAGTCACTACACACCTGCCATCATTTAAAGTGACTCTGATTAATCACAAATAAAGTTCAGCTGTTCTAGTAGGATTTTCATGACATTTTCTTAGTTGCATCTCAGAGCAAAAGCCATGGTCTGCAGAGAGCTTCCAAAGCATCAGAGGGATCTCATTGCTGAAAGATATCAGTCAGGAGAAGTGTACAAAAGAATTTCCAAAGCATTAGATATACCATGGAACACAGTGAAGACAGTCATCATCAAGTGGAGAAAATATGGCACAACAGAGACATTACCAAGAACTGGACGTCCCTCCAAAATTGATGAAAAAACGAGAAGAAAACTGGTCAGGGAGGCTTCCAAGAGACCTACAGCAACATTAAAGGAACTGCAGGAATTTCTGGCAAGTACTGGCTGTGTGCTACATGTGACACCAATCTCCCATATTCTTCATATGAATGGGCTATGGGGTAGGGTGGCAAGACGGAAGCCTTTTCTTACAAAGAAAAACATCCAAGCCCGGCTGAAGTTTGCAAAAACAAACATCAAGTCCCCCAAAAGCACGTGGGAAAATGTGTTATGGTCTGATGAAACCAAGGTTGAACTTTTTGGCTATAATTCCAAAAGGTATGTTTGGCACAAAAACAACACTGCACATCACCCAAAGAACACCAAACCCACAGTGAAGCATGGTGGTGGCAGCATAACAGGCAATTTTGGCACAAAACCTTCAGGCGTCCGTTAGAAAGCTGAAGACGAAGAGGAGGTTCACCTTTCAGCACGACAATGACCCAAAGCACACATCCAAATCCACAAAAGCATGGCTTCACCAGAAGAAGATTAACGTTTTGGAATGGCCCAGCCAGAGCCCAGACCTGAATCCAATTGTGGATTGGATACAACATCTGTGGGGTGATCTGAAGAGGGCTGTGCACAGGAGATGTCCTCGCAATCTGACAGATTTGCAGCGCTTTTGGAAAGAAGAGTGGGCAAATATTGCCACGTCAAGATGTGCCATGCTAATAGACTCCTACCCAAAAAGACTGAGTGCTGTAATAAAATAAAAATGTATTTACATACATATACATTGTTCCTGCTTTGCTGTGGTTTACAAACACACACACACACACACACACACACACACACACACACATTTTGCTTGACTGAGTACCCGTTCCTCTTTTCCTTGTTCTCTATGCCATGTCACCATCTTTTAAAAAAAATATTCAAACACGCGCAGACAGCCTGGCCAGGTTTTTAGAGTTTCACGCCTTTTGTCAGAGACCAGACTGTGAATCGTAAATTAGCATGGTGCTAATCCGAATCAGCCAGTCATAATGACCATTGTAAAGTTTGAACCCTGTCTGAAGGTGAATGGAGTGCGCGTGGTCGTTACTTGGTGTGGTTGTAGAGCAGGGTCATGTAGCAGTCGGAGCGATGCGCGTAGACGTAGAGGAACAGGGCGAGGTAGACGACTACAGCCAGGGTGAGGAGCACCACCTTGGCTGACAGACACGTCGTCACAAACACCACCACACCTAACATAGCTAGGAGACAGCAGTACAGGTAATACTGTAGGGGAGACAGGCATAGAGAGACACAGTGAGAGCTAGACAGAAACAGGAATGTTTATGTGTCTGGTTGATCGGTTAGTTGGTCGATTGATTAGATGTTGGGT